>JAUTXW010001192.1:7500-297433 GCA_030620095.1 Kuschelorhynchus macadamiae | reverse complement strand
AAACTCTAAAGTCCCGTGGGGATTAAGTCTCCAAGTTTTCTCAGTTTGGGATTTCTTCCTACGATCGTTTTACACTTTTGCTGCGTCTTGTCGCCCATTTTAGATTTTTATTACAACTTTTTTCTTTTTTGAAAATAAAAAATCCGTATAGCCTTAAAAATTTTGTTAAACGATAGTTCTTTAGTTAATATTTAATCCTGTGAAAAATCAGATTTTTTCTATTAGTCGTTTTATAGATATGGAGACATATTTCACCAGGTCCTGGTGCATTACTTCCAACGTCGATTTCTGGTTTTTCCAGTGGTTTTTTCTAAAAATGTTTTATTACATAAAACTCTTCTTTTTGTATGGGCTTTCATCCTGTGAATGTCCCAAGTTGATACCTTTATTTTTGATTTTTTGTTTATCCAAAAATTTGACTAAGTCCAAAAAAGTGAAAAATTTCGTTCGCAAAATTTTTCCTATTTCCTTGAAAATTTGATATGTTATAGTTTAAATCATTTGGAATCTTTTTTGTCTAGTGACTTTTTACGTCCGACGTGGCGTAGCACTGGACGTAGCGTCCTCCAGGAGTGGCATCTGCGACGCCTATCTTCTTTTTTGTTCATAATTTCCGTATTTCTTGATATATCCTTTTGAAATTTGGGGACAAGGTGGCCCTAAGGGGTCTACTTTTTCGACTAGTCCTTACGGCACTTCTCTGTCAGGTTTAGAAAAAATTTTATTTAAGATTGAAATTGAAAAATTAAAATTTAACGAACTTGATTTTTTGAATTTTTTCCTTTAAAGCTAATTTTCTTTGTTGTTTCTGAACGGATTTTTTAATCATTCTTTTACTGAAATGTAGGATTTGATTAGGCCTTTTTGGGGATGTTAAAAGTTTTGTGAAATATTTTGTTCTTAGATTTTGAGAAATTTTTAACGTTGAATTTTAGGTAGAAATAATAATGTTTTTGTAAAGATTTTTATATGAGCGTGAAGCGCATATACTAGAGATCATTTGTACAAAGTTTCATTACGAAATTTTGATTAGAACTATTTTTAATTAATTAATTTACTTATAGAATTTCTAGAATTGATCAGACCAATCCGATTGTAGCGTGGGTAATCTGATTGGCTGGAAGACTTGAATGCTTTAATTCTATTGGATGGAATGTTTCTATCGAATTTTCTAGATTAGAGGTGTGGCTACGTTTATTATTCGATTTGGTTCGATGCTCTAGAAGATGATTTCTAGGCCGGTTTCCAATGTCTAATGCATGTAAATACATAGGGAATTCATTTGTCTTTATTTTGGCCTAATTTTACTTATAGAATTTGGTTAATTTTGGCAAAAAATGTGATATTACGACAATATGGTAAGACTACTCGTTGCTTTCCCGGTTCATATTTTTTGTTGTTCGTTGTTCGGGAAACCTGTGCATTAATAGCTTTCTCTATGGTCCGATTTGTGTAGCCATTTTTCTTTAAAGCACTAGATATTACCTTAAGTTCGTTTTGTCTCGTCTGTGTTTCAGTTAGTCGCATGGATCTAGATATTAGAGTATTTGCCACAGCTTGAATTTGTGCTGGGTGATGATGTGATTTTGCATTTAAATATCTGTCTGTATGTGTTGGTTTTCTATACACGGTGTATTCGAAATGTCCGTTGTGTAGTTTTGTGACCAAAACTTCTAAAAATGGTAGTTTGTTGTTTTCCTCTAACTCTAGAGTAAATTGTATTCTGGGGTGGATTGAATTTACGTGAGTCAAAAATTTTTCGAGCTCTGCATGACCATGTTGCCATATAATAAATATGTCATCCACGTAACGAATCCATAATTTGGGTTTTAAACTTGCTTTCTCAAGAGCTTCTTTCTCGAAGTATATCATAAATAAATTCGCGACTACTGGTGAAAGCGAGGACCACATTGGAGCACCATCCATTTGTTTATACATTTGCCCGTTGAAAGAAAAATAAGTATTTTTGAGGCAATGAGAGTTCTATTATATGTGCCTCGAAATCCTCGTTTATAGCAATCTTGTCCAATGCTTCGTCGATGGGAATACTGAGATATAACGATTTGACATCTAGGCTTGCTATGATATCTTTTTTTCAAGGACGATATCTCGTATAATTCGAGTGAAATGCTCCGAGTTTTTTACAAATGAATCAGCTTTTTCTACAGTTGGTTGCATAATTTCAGAAAGGTATTTCTCCAGTTTTTGTAGCGGCGAATTAACAGCACTAACAATAGGTCTGATAGGCGCCCCTGGTTTGTGTATTTTTGGTAAACCATAGAGTTTAGGACATCTGCTCGACTTTTCCCGTGGTATGATTTTTTGTTGAATTTCGGGGTTTATTGGTGAACTTTTTATTTTATTTTTAGTTTTTTTTTCTAGGTACGTTGTCGGGTCCCTTGAAACAGGCCTATAACAATTGTCTTGTAGGATCTCCTGCATTTTTGGTACGTAATCTTGAGTATTCATAACCACAGTTGCGTTTCCTTTATCTGCTGGAAGAATATATATATATATATATATATATATATATATATATATATATATATATATATATATGTACAACGCATTTTTTGGGGACTTTTTTACTGGTATATCGCATACTTTGGGGACTTCTGTATACTTTGAGGACAGTCCCCAAAGTAATTCTATATATAAGGCATGTTTCGAGGACTGTGCCCTGGTATATACATTAAGACAAATACTTGTAAGATTAAAATTTGTTTTTGATATGCTTTGAAAGGGATTATCTTCCGTTTGCTATCGTTTTATACTTTGGTAAAGTATACTGAAATAATCTGCTAAAAGTCATTTTTTGAGTCCAAAAGTCGTAGGAGTTGCGAAAGGTGACTTTTAGTATTGAAAATACTACTGGTCGCTGGTCGCGTGTGTACGGGTCCATTTCATGATCAAAATGAACGACATGCGACATGCTTCCAGCGTTACGCTAGAGATTAATCGACCGCGGCAGTGTGGTCGTAGGTAAAATTCTAAAATTGCAGTTTTAAAATCAACTGATAAAGTCCGTCCTCTCGCAGGAGATAAGTAATCGATGGAACTAACCAGGAAAGGAGCTACTGCCTCAGAGTGTTCTGCGTATGCACCGCAAGCATGGTTATTGGTGGTGATCCTAATTGTATTTGTTGTATTCGTTATTGTTATGCTCTTCCTTTTCGTTATGTATGGAAAATCTGCGAGAGAAAAATGCAAGTGCGTCCAAGGCAAAATAAATGAAGAGGGTGTTGTCGAACAGGAAGAGAAACATGATTGTGACGCCGACGGATGTTACAATTGATATACATAGGACTCCGTGAGTCGTGAAATAGTTTGTTGTCTCGAAAAAGGTTTTTGCTGAGTCGGCTCGTGCTGGAGTTTCACAATACCCAGGTCGCCAGAACACCAATGGTCTGGGTGTGCAAAGAAAGCATTTATAGAAATCGTTGTTTGCAAGCTATTATTCTAAGAAGCGATAAGCATATTCGTTCTAAATAAATTATTATGGGCATTTAAAGTACGACAAAAAATATTTTAATAACATAAAAAAAATTACTAAAATAACAAAAAATACAAAACAATAGTAAATTCAAAAATTTCGTGTTTTTTTTACGAACCTTAAGAATGTTTGTGCTAAAATGTCAATAAATTTTATTACCTAAGTGTTAAATATTGTAAGGTTGATTTTTTTTAAATGAAATACCCTGTACAGGGTGTCCCATTTTCGATGGTTTTACGGGGTTTCTTACTCATAAGCGTAAAGATAGAGAGTTGCGGTTTTCACGAACTTTGACTACTTTTTTGTAAAACTTTCAATGGCGCAAACAAAATTTTCATAGCTTGCTTCATTTCTGAGATACAGGGTGAAATTGAAAGTTTTGCATTTTAGGACCACCCCTGTATCTCAGTTAGCCTTTAAGATAGTAAAAAGGTAAAAACTGACTTCCCTTAACTACATGTAGCGTTTTACACTTTTGGATTCCAAATTCCATGCAGGTATCATTGGTAAATTTTTCGGTATTTGACAATAGTGATTTTAGTTGTTTCTGTGTTGTTGCGTATAGCTTAATATCATCCATATATAGTAGGTGGTTAATGGTATGTTGTGTCGTGTGTGTGTTATTTTATATCCATGTGGAGTGTTATTTAGGGTTTGTGAGGGTGGGTTAAGGCAGAGACAAAAAGCAGAGAGCACTAAGTGAATCTCCTTGGAATATTCCGCGGTTGATTTGAATGGTTTGGGTTTGTATGTTGATGTTATTTGTCTGCAAGTGTATTTTCGTGCTTTGACACAAAAATTTAGTCGCCGCGATCGAGTACGAACCAAACACATCCTGCAAAAGGGTCATTAGAGTAGTTTTTCCGTTGTAACCAGCTCGTTTGTCGGTTAACACTAGAAATGCTTTCTCGTCACGATTACCAGTGAGTAAGCGCGCAAACCAGCTAAAAACTTTCAAAAATACCGCCTACCATGTGACGTCATGGTGGCTCTAAATCGCTCCTCTTCGCTCCAAACTCACACAAGAAAAGCATTGGGGAGCTCTAGGAGCTGCTGGAGCATCCACAAATAATAATAATAAAAACAACAACGTAAAAAAAATTTTAGATAAAAAAAATAGTAGTATATATAAGTAAAAAGATGCCCACCTCCACAAGCTCCAACAACTTCACAATGCTTTTCTTATGGGGGGTTGGGTCGGAGGTGGAGAGTTTCGGAGCGCTTATGATTTTTTAAAATTGCACATTGTTGGTTGCAAAAAGAAGACTACATTATATCAAAAAAAATCTTTTATTGTCCTAATTACATAGGATACATATAATATTATGAATTATTTTATTGGAGCGAAACGCCCAGGAGAACATTCCACAGGTGAAGCTTCTGTCCATTGATTCTGGGTTGGAATCGGTCTGCGAATTTCACATTTCTGTCTTTTGCCCATTTCTTTAAACAACCATTAATTTCACGTTTGTCGTGTTTTTTCTGTTTGTCGGTTTGTTCCATCCGTTGAAACACCTGAGATAACGTAACAACATCATATTTGTTGCCCGTAGTGTTGATGTGTTCATCCAACCACGCGCCATATTCATTTGCAAACTCACACAGTTCGTTTTTACAGTCGTGTAGTGATTGTGGTATTTGTCCATAAATTGATCGATCTCGATATTTACGCAGTACATCTAACGCGGCACTACGCGTCGAGTCGAGTGTCCGCGTGGATCGCCGAGGGTTTGCGATTTTTCCGCATTTTCTACCTATTACTATTATTATACACTTTACACGTATGTATATTACATATATGTATATACGGGAGCGCCCGCTATGCGGTCCGCCGTTCCGTCCGCGTAGCAGCAGCACGAAAATCAAAAATAGCCCTGGGGTGCGAGGGGGGACGGGGAAAAAAATTTCCTTCAATCCATTTGTGTCTAATTGCGTGTCTGCGTGGATCGCCGAGTTTACACTCCTCCTATATACGCGTACCGTTTTTGCTTTTACTGCGCGACCGAACTCTCTCTCTGCTTCTATACACCACAGTAGTATCGTGATCCAAGTGATGACAGTGATGACAGGGGGTCCTGTAGGACAGACGGTTGATCGGGGAGACTCGCGGTTTTTTCCTACGACTTCCTTGGACTGTATGATGGGGGGTTTGTTATAAAAAATACGGCATTGGGCGAACATGGCGAGGGTGGCAGGGGGATAAAGAAAAGCTGCTAGTGATGACACGGCGATGACTGGTGATGACAGGGTTAAAATGGGCGCGTTCGAGGGGCGGAAACATCGCAAACCCTCGGTGATCCACGCAGACACGCAATTAGACACAAATGGATTGAAAGAAATTTTTTTCCCGTCCCCCCTCGCACCCCAGGGCTATTTTTGATTTTCGTGCTGCTGCTATGCGGACGGAACGGCGGACCGCATAGCAGGCACTCGCGTATATATATTGTATGTATACGTGTAAAGTTAAAGTGTATGTTAATAGAAATAGGAGAAATAGGTAGAAAATAATACAATGTCGCTAAACGAAACGAAATGTGAATGATTGTTGTTATTATTGTCAGTCCGTCTGTCTGTCTATTAGTACAACATAGGAATAATTATGTAGTAATAAAAAAACGGGCTATTGTTATGGCCGGCTGCCGCGAGAAAAATCGCAAACCCTCGGCGATCCACGCAGACACGCAATTAGACACAAATGGATTGAAGGAAATTTTTTTCCCCGTCCCCCCTCGCACCCCAGGGCTATTTTTGATTTTCGTGCTGCTACGTATATACATAAATGTAATATACATACGTGTAAAGTGTATAATAATAATAGTAAAAGGTAGAAAATGCGGAAAAATCGCAAACCCTCGGACGCGGACACTCGACTCGACGCGAGTGGGTGGAAATTTTTTTTTTTTTCCCACCTCCTTTCGCGCCCCAGGGCGATTTCGACTTATCCCACATCATAATTATAGAAGGAATAAAAATGTTTGTATTTTGTATAATATGATTGAATGATGCCTATTATTAGGTAGGTAGGTATACTTATAATCTAAATGTGAAAATCCCCATGCATGCAATAGTCCAATATTAATAATATTAATTCGGCGATCCACGCGGGGTGGAAAAAAAATTTTCCTTAGCTCCTCTCGCGCCCCAGGGCGATTTCGGGGTTGCGTGCTGCTGCTATGCGGCCCGCCTCTGCGGCCGGATAGCAGGCGCTTTCATATTATGGTCGGCCGCCGCCGCCGCGCAATGCAATGCAGCGGCATAGCAGGCGCTCCCATAGGTAGTAGGTAGACTAATATGTATTATAAATATGTAATAACAATAATAGGTACTAACTAACTAGCACGGAATGGGAAAAATGCCTCTCCTGTAAAAATTACAATTTGTGACAAACACTACTTCTGCATCCAAGCGACGATTTACGATGGCCTCGATTCCCACCGTATTAGATGTCCCTTATCTGTGGAAGCTAAAACCAAGCTCCATCAGCACAACCCACGCCTGACCGCTCTCAAGAACGAAGCAGCCGTTCTCACGCTGAGTCAGCTTTACTCCTTAACAAAAATATAATAGTATTTTTCCAACAAGACAATTTAAAAGAATTACATCATACAATATTAGACGATATTTTTGAAGAAAATATAGACTTTACTTTACAAAAAATAAATATTTAAAAGCCGTCCAAGGGGGTGATATTAGGGTTAAAATCTAAAAATGTCTATTTTGAGTGGTTTTGACAGGGTTTTTATTTTTTTACAAAAAAACTAAACAAAGTGTTGAAATCAAATTTACACAAAAACTTCCCTATGCAGTAGGACATGATTATATATTTCATCTAGCCATTTCGTTAGCAATTATTATTGTTTCGTGATTCTATTAATTAAGCAAAACAACCAATAATATGTGTAAGAGCCTTAATTAAATATTTAATAAATAGGGTAAACCACCCAAACGTTGGCACTGCGCTATTGCTTGGCACCTTGTTGTTAATTTCCTATATAACTAAAATATTAGTCCCGGCAACCTTTCCCTTTTAATTAATCCTAACCTAACCTGCCAAATGAAATTTTGGTCGTTATCGAAATATCAACAAATTGGTGTATCACCTTCCCTAAAACCGCAAGAGTTGAAGAATTTTTTAAAGAAACATTTTAATTTTAGTTCTCTTTTCTAGGTTTAAAAGGTTTAATGGTAAATATAAACTTAAGTAATGGTTGCCGGGGGGGGGTTGGGAATAGTAACTTTTAGGTTGTTTTTGATTTTTTAGCAAAAATTAATATAATTTTGCTAGTGCCAACCATCTTATGTAGGTCGGTGGTGCCAACATTGGGAATACTATTTTAATGACATTCCAAAAGCTAGCACCCCCTGCCAATTTTAGGTGGTGGTGGGAAAATTGCGTGTCTAATTAATTGGCACCTCTTAATTTTAAACAAAATTTTAAATTATTGTGCACTTTCAAATACCTTTGACCTAAAAAAATATTATTTAGTGCATAATTATGGCAAATAGTTAAAAATAAATCTTGCAATTGATAAAAATACATTCTTATTTACCGAATTATTTACTAAATAATAATATCCAGTACGGTAATTTTAAAAAACGCAAATGAGGGTTTCATGGATTTACAGAAAACTAACAATTAAGATCCCCAAATTATAAGCCTTCTAATAATTTAGTATAACCTTAGTATTACCTTAAATTAATTTAGTGTTAAATAGTAATAATATACAATTTTGATGTAACGTACACCTACCAATATCAAATCTACAGAAAAGAAGCTTTGTTATGTTTTTATATTATTAAACAACCCAATATAATCTATACTTATATATAAAATGCTTAGTTGATAGACTTTCTATCATCACGCTCCAGCTCAAACCGCTTGAGGTAAAAGGCTGAATTTTGGCATATAGGTTGATTTTCTGGTGTAGAGGTTCGATAAGAAGGGATTTTTCAAAACTCAAATTTTAAGGGGGTAAAACCACCCCTTAAATATTAAAATATTTTTTATTTAAAAAACGCTTAAACACGTATTTTTTAATTTATTTTTTTGCATATTTTAGGATTTAAAAAAACATAAATTGTGTCCAAAGGGGTAAAACCATCCCTTTTGTTTGTTCGCGCATATTGTACAAACGGCGTAAGCGATTTTGATGAATAAAACGGCATATTATAGAAGAGGTTTCTCTGGTGGGTTCCATATATTTTGTTTTAAAATCCGCTTACCCGTTTTTCCGTAATAATAATAACAATAATAGATACTACAAAAATTAGATTTCGCATTAAATTAAGGAATTTTACATGAGAGATAAAAGTATTGATTTTACCTGCAAACCGATAGGCCGACTGTTTAATGTTTTGTTATGTAATAAGTTAGTCGCTCGATATTTTTCGTTTTGGATTAGTATTAAAAAGCTATTGTTTGAGTAAGGTGTAAAGAGGGATCTTACTTAATAAATGTAAATTTTGCTTTGTTTTGGTCTGTTAATAAAAAGGGCGAGCTAAGGGCTTTTTCACAGGGGGAGCCGTATGACTTTCGCTCGACGGCGAGAGCCGTTTGCCATTTAAAATCAATTGCGTGGCAACGGTTTTTGTTCCCTGAACTTTTAAATACAATTTTTAAAATTTTATCATAAACTGGGACATTAGTGCAATCCAACAAAAGCTGCCATTATTTTCTAATCAACACAGTTTAATAAGAGTCGCCAGGGCGCGCTTTATTTGAACGGGAACAGGGTTTTAGCCATCAAAAAAATAGGCCTAAGAATTTTATAGTTTCATAACAATTTTTAGAATTCTTTTCAAAACAAATCATTGAGTGCCAGTAGTGGTTTGGGGTCCGGTTATCGTATTAATCGGGAATAAACTAACCGGACTTTATATGGATGTGTCACTTTTAGTTTGATCTTTATGACAAATGGTATATCCATAGCGTCCGATTAGTTTAATACTGATTAGATCTATAACCGGGTCCCAGACGTCCCAAACTTCTGCTACTAAGAAGTGTAATAGATACATACAACCCTCTATTTGCTCTTATTTGGTGCCCTATTGTGTAAATTTTTGTATACAGAGTGACCATGAAAATGTGCAACTTTAAAATTTAGTATTTTACTTAAAATTTCCGAAAAATAAATATGTAGGTAGTGATTGAAGAATCCTATGGCAGTTATAATTATTATAAGGTGTCACTATAGATAAAAAAAATTGAAAAGAGGGGAAAGGTTGGTCTTTATGTGTTAGGCAGTGTTATCTTTGGGTGTTTGGTATCTCATGTTTTTTAATACCTTAAATCAATTTGCAGTTTCCCGATGCCCAAATTAGGTCTAACCATATCGTTATTTACGAATTCTTGCAAAAAATGCGTTTTTTGGGGACAGTTGGAGTCATTTAAGAAAAATGTTCGACTTTAGGGCATAGAAACATTATTTTAGCATATTTATTAAAAGATTTTTTTCTAAACGAGTTATAATATTTTGTCCACGGCTACCTAACAATACTGCTTCCTAGATGAAGGAATATGATGCTCATATTTCACTGGCGTGAATTATAACAAAACAGCTGATAACTAGTGAAATATGAATCCATAAATCACTGTTTGTATTTTATTTTACATACGTTACCATGCCAACGCGACACCACAACCGGCCAAAACAATCAAAATCAGGTGTCGCGACGGGTGACTTAATTTGTTGCATTTATACGCGGACGAAGTCCCGGGTGCCCGCTAGTGTTTAAATATAATTGTAAGATATTATTAGCATACATTAGCATTTATTATTAGATTAAATAAATATATGATACATTTAAAAAAAAGTAAAACAAAACAACATTACTAGTGAGAAAATCTAAAAAAAATCTTTCAAAAAACATTTTTTAAAATTTTGTGACATTAAATATGTAATATAGATATATTAAACAAAACAAAAAACAACATTATTAGTGAGTGAGTAAATCTAAAAAAAATATTTTAAAAATATTTTCTTTTTAATTGGAAATAAGAACATAAATAAAAGAATATCAAATATTAATAAGGGTCGCTAGAACAGTCTTGCTAACTTTGCTAACAGGATAACTATTCTCATAGATATCATTATTGAGCATAAACGAAAATCGGTAATTTTTCTAAAAACTATTTTTTTTTGATTTTGTGAAGGCTCATTTTCACAATTAAATTTAATTATGAGGTCCTCTAACTCCTCTCGAAGACTCTTTATGGTAAAAAGTAACTCAAATATTTTAGATTATTTGAACAAAAAAATTTATTTTAATCTGGATAATTGATTTTAACTAGGATGTTTACTTTTTAATAGTCTGGAAAATCTGACAACGGTAAAGCAATAACAGATAATCATGTTTGATATTTAGCAACAATGGCCGCCAAGCGTTGTCGATTGTCACGTAATAAATTCTCGACTTTATTATAAGGCCACAATTTGAGCATGTTAAAAACAACTTCTTTTTCCTTTCAGATTTAAATATGGGCATCATTAGCTTTGACGTTCTCGTAATTATTTAAGCTACGGATTCCTCTAACGTACCAGATTGACTATGGATAGTAATGAATTATCTGTTCCAGTTTCAAAGAAATTTACAAAAAAACACTTTTGTCCATATTGTAAAACATTACAAACTAAGTTTGCCAGACACCTTGAGTTAAAACATAAAACCGAAGAAGACGTAAAGAAATTCGTTCATTTTCCGAAATGCAATCTTGAACGCTTAAAAATTATCGAAAGCATTCGTAGAAAAGGAGATTACATGCACAATACAGATGCCGAGATAAACACGGGAATATTAATTACATGTCGAAGAGCACAGAAAAAATTTAAGAGAACAGCCGATAATTACATTTGCTGTACTCATTGTCAGGGATATTTTTCGAAGCAGACTCTACGACTTCACCATATAAAATGCAACCCGAACCATAAAAAAAGTAATCGAGGACAGACGGTGGATGGAAGAAGATTGATGGGTTACACGAATCATCGCGCTAGTGAAACTATGAAAACCAAAATTCTACCTGTATTGCAAGACGATGAAGTATCGAGGGCTATAAAATACGACGAACTTTTAATTATTTTTGGCAACAGACTTTGCGAAAAATACACTCTTGATCATCAGCATGACATGATACGAAGTCAGTTGAGACTTCTTAGTCGTTTTAAAATCGCAATTCGTAATCTAAATAAGGATATAACTGATTTGGCTTCGGTTTTTCATCCTCGATTTTATGATAATGTTATCGCGGCTGTTCAACAATGCGCCAAATATAATCCCAAAACAAAAATGTTTGACTCACCAACCAACGCCTCTGCATTAGGAACGCTGCTGAAAAAGTGTGCTAAGCTGCTCGCTGTAGAATGCATCAAAAAGGAAGATACCGAGACCAAAAAACGCATCGATAATTTTCTTTTACTTTTGGAGGAAGATTTTTGCATAACCGTAAATCGAAAAGTGGTCGAAGATCAAGCAAAAAAACAGCGAGAAAAAAAACCCGTGCTCCCGTCCAAATCTGATATAAAAACATTGTATAAATACCTCAACACCATGGCCATTAATTCATTGACAATCCTTAACAATTCCTTTGATATCGACTCATGGAAAAAATTATCCGAAGCAACACTGATTCTCGTTCAGATGTTTAATCGTCGCCGAGCAGGAGAAATCGAAAGACTTTTAATTGAAGATTATAAAAATCAAGAGACTCTTGACAAGACCTTAAACACTGATATCTACCAGTCTGTGTCAAAGAAATCCCAGGATCAAGCTCGGAAATTTGTACGTTTAACTATTCGAGGCAAAAAGGGCAGAACCGTGCCTACTCTTTTGGATAATTTTTTGAATAAATGTATCAAGACTATTCTTAAATTTCGAAATGAAGCTAAAGTAGCATCAACGAATCAATACGTATTCGCGGTACCTTGTTCCCATCCGGTTCAAAAAGGGTATCTAAGAGCATGCCCTCTTATGCGTAGATTTGCATTCGAATGCGGAGCTAAACGACCCTTTTCTTTGAGAGGCACTATTCTCCGAAAACACATAGCTACGTATACTGCTATGCTTCGTGTAGAAGAGAGTCGAGTGACCGATCTGGCAAATTTCTTGGGACACGACAAACAAATTCATAAGAATGTTTATAGAATTCCCGATGGTTTTGTAGACATGTCAGAGGTCTCTCGTTTATTACAAGCTGCGATGGGCAACGACGAGGACGACGAGGACGATGAAGACGATGATAATGCTGAAGAACAAGACCAAGACCAAGATCCGGAAATCGACCAAAAACAAGAAAGAGAGAAAAGACAAAAAACTCAACAAGTCACTCCTGCAGAATCGCGTACGGAAATCTTGAATGCAGAGAACTATCTTTCTTTCGACAGTGACGATAGTGAAGAAGAAGAAAAAGAAGCAGTTGTATTAACGGAAAGCGAAGACGACAATTGTTTCGAATATCCATCTACTTCAAAAAGAAAAGGGAAAAAAAGTGGTAAGTTTTGCTGTTAGTCAAAACTTAAAATAAAATAATGTATTTTTGAGTCCAAAAATAACTTGGGCGCGACAAAATTAAGGGTCAATACATATTTATCTGTCAAAAATAGTCATATTTTTTCCTATAAACATATATCTAGAAACGCCCCGTAAGAGAGCTACCTCTTTCTAAAAGAGAAGATTTTTTTTTAATTATTACCAAAACCGTTTATAATAGAGGTTTGAAATTTTTGGGATTTACTAATTTAAATATGCTGAATGTAGTAATGGGGTCAAAAAAATAAATACTTAGTCAGATGCGTAACATTTGGGGAGATGAATTAAAAAAAAGTAGTAATAATATTACCTAGAACTTCCCTCGCCTGTAAAAACCTCTATTTAAAAAACCAATGAAGTATTTATTTTATTTTTGTTGGTAAATGTTTGAAGAATACTATTTTCTAAAATCATTCGATCAGGACAGGAAACTTATTCTTGCAAGCATTTCTCTTCTTACACTGTTTCGGTGACCTGTTAAAAATCTTATATTTTAAAAATTGTATTCAACTTTTTCATTAACAAATAAGTTGACATTATAACTCAGCTCATTATTTTTTTCTCTGATTAATAGTTTTGAAAAAAAAAATATCACCTTAAAGGGTTAGTTTTTGAAAATTGTTTCTTATTTACTTCTTATTATAATGTCTATCCGAAAATAAACCGACTTGTCAAAAAATGTGCAAGGAAATTTTGAAAGTCTGCATAGACTTCCGAAATCGACACATTGTCACTTTGAAATTTGGTAGTGAGTCTATCTATTTCCTTTAAAATGAAAATAGCCTTTCTTAAAGTAGGGACAAAATTTTTATTGGCTATGGTATTTTTTATTTCTTCCCTGGATCTCTCTGTCGTGAACCATCTAAAAAATCTCTAGAATGCACCAACAAATACAGGATATCTACAGAGCTAAGCAGGGACTCAAAACAGCCAAACAAAGTACCCCATCTATTTGGTGCAGGTTGTATAGGCTATAGGATAAAAAAATAAATAAATATGAGTTAAGTGAAATCATTGTGGCCACTTACTCCTCTCAAATGCTCCTCTTTTTGTAGCTGTTTTAGTTAGTGGTTTACAGCGTGATGATTTTTAAAAAAAAACTACATTATTTTTGCATTCCGATGCAAAAGATGTCAATCTTGCAAATGGTTTATCTGATGTAGATCTACAAAAGTAAATATCTTTAAAATGCCAAACAAAATATAATTTGCGTATTTAATTACTTTTCTTCAAAAATATCTTTTACTAGCAAATTTAAACAATGACAGGCGCAGCCGTGAAAATTTTACTTCCTATTATGTCTATCCGAAAATAGACCGACTTGTCAAATTTCAAGTTTTTAGGCCTACTGGTTTGGGAGACATAAAAATCACAAAACGTAAAAGGGTAAACCAAATTTGACCTATTTTGTCATTTTTTTCTTAGATTAATCGTTTTGAGGAAAAATATCTAATATTAAAGAGGTGGCTCTAAAGGGTAAATTTTTAAAAACTTGTTTCTAATTAATTATGTCGATCCCAAAATAAAGCGGCGTGCCAAATTTCATGTTTGTAGGCTCAGTCGTTTCGTAGATATACAAAGGGGCTGTTTTCACACCTAGGGCTTGATATTTGGGTGAATTAAAAATTTTAAGAAATTTAAAAAGCAAAAGCAAATTGTACGTGTTTCACCATTTTATCACAGAGCAGAATACCAATAAGAGGGGACATCTGGTAGAAATTCTGACTCGAAAAACACGGCCATTTTTAAATAAGAGCTTATCGATCGATTCGCCGTGTCTACGTCACAACTGTCAGTTGCCCCTTGAAAATCGACTTTTTGACACGAAATTAACCTATAAATTTGAAACTTCACGTAAAAAACATAGCCATCATTAATTTTCAAAAGTGACAGCAATGTATTTTAAATGGGAAGGTTTAGGCCCGAGTTTAAGTCCCAGTCTAGTTCAGTGGAGCCAAGACTTTACCAACTAAGAGACTATCGACAAAATTTATGGGACACGAATTTCAGTGTGTTATATGACAGCTGTCCCCTCTTGTTAGTATTCTGCTCTGTGATTTTATTCTGAGGTTTACCGTTTTGAAGCAAAATAAAAAGATTTTATTCATCTATTGTAGCAATGACTCGCAGAAGATGGAGCTATAAAGAAAGGGCGGCAGTCGGAAAGGAATTTGGAAACTTGGAACAACTACAAAAATTGCCCTCATTGCAGCAGTGCCAAATTTTAATTAAAAGAACTGCAGCTTTATCGCAAAGAACCCCGCAACAATTAAAATCTTGGATTGATAATCAAAGGAAGGCTGAAAAGCAAAAAAAATTAAGTTTAATAAAATAGTTAGTTTTTTTTTTATTTTTCGAGAAACTGAGAGTCCATATAAAGTTTTTTGTTTTAAAATACATATTTTTATAAATTTCAACTCTCAATATCTCGAAAACAACTAAAATGGTTTATACAGGATAGCCATTTGAAAAAGAAACGGCCGGTTATGAGCGCCCCCGAAAAAAACTTAGGGAAACGTCGATTTTGTTTTAAAAAAGATATGACATTTTAGGCCATTTATCTAAGCTCTAGCTTCACCCCCTGATTGGGGTGTCACCCCTAAATTTTTTAATGGGGAGGAGGGTCGAGTGATACCTTATTTTAAACGTCTTTGGTTTCTGATAACTCTAGTGTTTGAAGCAGTTACTGTCATTCCTGTTTATATGACAGCTTGTCTAAATGATTAAGATTATTAGGATATTAAGATTGGGCCAAGATAGAGTCTAGATAATTTACCTAAAATGTGTGTCCCTTGAAAACAAAATCGACGGTTACCAGCATTTTTTCGTAAATGACCTGGGACTCCTAAATTTGGCTGTGTTTCGTTTTTAAATGGCCACCCTGTATTGTATGTTATAAAATATTTAGAATGTCTTAGAATTTGAAGCAAACTTAAAAATGTAATGTACAGGCTATTTCCTTTAAAAAAATCAACCTTACAATATTTAACACGTAGGTACTAAAATTTATTGACATTTTTGCCCAAACATTCTTAAGGTTCGTAGAAAAAACACGACATTTTTGAATTTACCATATTTTGACATGAAGCACGTAGAATAACAGTAGTTCAACTCCACTTTTTTCAAATATTTGCCCTTGATTTAAAACGCGTTGTCTAATATGTATCCTTTAGCGTAAAGTTGGTCTCCTTATTGTGATTTTTCACCAAGATATTTGGTGTAATTTCTGGTGTTGCACTGAGAAAATTTTTCGCTAAACCCTATTCACTGTGACAGTAAAGTGTTTTTTAATAAAGTGCCTCTACCAAACTGGAAGATAGCTTATAGTGGAAGAGAAGGATTTCTATGTAGAAGTAGTAAAGAAGTCTACTAATAGTAGAAAGTATTTTGCTCATATAGAAAAGGTTTTTTAATACTCTAGAAAGGGTCTTATTAGGGACAGGAAGGATATTTTCTTGCTGTAGGTAAATTATTTGCAGTACTAATAAATATTTGCTATACTACCATCACTTTAGAAACTATAATTTTTATTCTACTGAAGAATTTATAATACATAATAGGTATATATTTATTACCTACATAATAAAACCTGCTGCATTTCAGGGTCTTTAATGTCAAAATAAACTAAAATGAATGGCTTTAAACATTGTTAAAATAAACTCAATTTTTATATAAGTACCAACTACACCGGCCAATGACCCAAGTACAAAATATATCTTAGTTTTTATTGCTGGAAGCATACGGAAGTACGGAACTAAATAAGCTTCACAAAATATACCAATATTCATAGACCAACAGTTATATGACCCTGGTACGGTATTTAAGGGATAATTACCTTTTTCGTTAAATGATTTGATGACACATGGTTGAACTTACAAAAAATCATAAATAATTTACTTTCATGCAAATTAATCTAATGGGAACCGACATATATATAATTTCCATTATTGCAATAAATTTTAAAAATACGTGGAATAGATTGTTTTGCCATTTATTAATTTTTTCACAAAATGCACATCAATAAAATACTGCGATTTTCTTGTTGTTTGCCCTTCAAATTAATGTATCAACATAATTAATGTAAGAACAGCGATATAATTATCCAATAGGTACATATGTATATAGTATATGATTGCTACCTAAAAGAAATAATTTTTTTACATCAAAAACATTTTTTTCATTTTGTAATTCATACATTATAGAACTTTACACGTGTTTGAAACTTTGGGCTGTAAAAAATAATGTTAAGTTTATTGAGAGATGTGAAAGTCGGAAAAATGGACAACATCATTACTTTCGCAATATTGTCCGCGGATGTAAAGTGTAAACAAAATAAAATTTATGTAAGAAAAAAACAGCGATACAATTTTCCAATAGTATATGATTATACCTACATACTGATATCGAATAAAGAAAATAAATTAGTAAATCCTAAACGGTCTTTTTTGTTGCTCTTCCCGGGCCGCCTGAAACATAACCTAGCAGCGCATGCGCCCAACAACGGGTGGAGCCACTGGAGCTTTTTTTTGAAAAACAAAAACCCATATGTAAAGTATAGGCTCCACTCGTTGGTTGTGCGCATGCGGCACCGCGATTACGTGATCATTGCTTGTCTTGAAGATGAGCGCTGATTGACTGATAGTGTTGTTTTTTCTTCTTGTTCGACAGCGGTCAAGGCCGCCTTCGGCTTGTTATTGTGTCTATCAGATAAGCTTCAAGCTCTTAAGTAGTAGTTTTTTTATCGTGTGACAAAGATGACAAAACGCAACAGTGAAATGTCAGCTGAAAAGGTGTTGGAAACTCAGCGAAAAAACGCGATTTATAAACAGAAACAACGTCACCGTGATACTATGGATCCTACGAGACGTGAAAACAAATTGGATTCTCTGTGGATGTTTGGCTGCGTCGAAATTTCCATCATTGTCGATGTTGTTGGTGAAATCTGGTTCAAAGGTGTAGATTTCGCGCGAGCGAGCATTAGATTTGGATAGGGGGAGAAAGTCACGCCACTGTCTGCATTTCTTTTCTTAACAACGTAACGCAACGCAAAAACCCACTCATCCGCCTCCCACCCTAATTCTATGATGGAGGGCATAACCGGTCGCCCAATATAAAAGCAGCAACTCACCCAAAAGCAAGCCATTAGCTGTCCTTCTCGCGTCCTGTAAAGTAAACGCTCTCCTTGGACGTTCTCTTGCTTTGTGTCTGTCTATCTTTGGAATCGCCAGAAGAAAATCACCGATAACGGAGTTTGGTGCTGCCCTGCTTTGACTCTGTGCCCTGTGCACATAGTATATTGTCTGGTCGCCATCTTTTGAGCGTGTAAGGTTGGTTGTAGTAGATATTTTTTCTTAATACTATTTTTTTCTTTTTTCTTCTATTAGATATATGTAGTGTATGTATTTTCGTGCCTGTTTGATGGCGATCGTCATGATGGCGTCTCTCTCTTTTTATCAGACAAGGCGCCGTGTTCTCTCCCGTAGATATGATAGATATCATTTGTTGATAACAACCTAATCATTTTCGTGTTTCTTTGCAGATAACAACAGCAGCATGAGTGGTAATCGTTTTTCCAACTGTGGCAGTGGCAGCAGTACCAGCCGTGATGCTTCCAAATATGGCCGCCACGGAGTCGCGACGAACGAAAGCGATCATCATGGATCCTTCATGGCTGCTATGATGGAGAACAAAAGCAAAAACCATACGAGCATCACTTGGTCGCATATCAATGATGGTTTTTCAAATTCCCACCAGCGCCAGGCAATGACGAACAATGTCAAAATCTACGGCACCAATTCCTCTGAACTGACGAAAATTGAATTGACCAAGAATAATAAAACCACAGAATATTATCCCAGACCAAAATAGCTATTTTTACAATAAGTATGTATGTATGTATGTACCTAGGTTTTATGAAATAAAATATAAAAAATATATCTGTCAACAACTGAATGTAAAATGTAATTAAAAAAGTAAAATTTTTGTAATCAATCTTAGGTTTTTTTTTCGATTGTACCTATACCTACTTCTGATAGAGTATCTATTACACTACGTGTGTGCATTGGAACAAAGGTTAATTGAAAAAAGGTTGTCATAGCCTATGGTAAAAAAAGTATATATAATTTTTTTGTCTCCATACCCATTCGAGATGATGAAGTTTTGTCTTTGTCTCCAAAATCAATGCACACGTGTGGCTGGCCTAGACCGCGCCATCCAAAGGCCTCAAAAGCAGCACTGATGTCACGCGAGCCCCCGCGGGTAGACGCTCGAGGCAATAATGGTGTTTTTGCATTTTCACATAGCCGCGACCTTTCATGATATCAAAACGGATTTTTCCTATATATTCATGTTGATGAATCGATCAATTCATATAAAAAATGTTGGTAATCACTTGCTCGAATCAAAAAAAGTGTATATTTAACATTTTTTCTGGGACAATTATGTAGCTATGGTATATGTGAAGGTAAAATAATTTTCTGCTCGCAATAATAATCTATCAGCATGTGCCCGTTATAGTTTGCCCACGACAGATGCATTTAGATGCATTAGCAAAGCAAACAGAATTGTATCTTATAACGAAATAAACAGTCATTTCGTTATAATTGGATTGCATTTATAAATTAAAAAGATATTTTAAGATGGGTATCGCCATCTCTCGGTCGATCTGGTAACTGACGCTTTTGTACCAATTATAGATTGTCGATTTTCGGCATAGAACTCTATTATCTAGTTATAATTTCGCAGTTACCGACTTTTAAATCGGAATCAAATTAAAGATTTCTTTAATATGTTAAATTGTAAAACAGCGTACTTTACCGGGATTAAAACATCAATTTTTGACGATAGAGGTGGACAAGTTGACCGAAAAGGTACAGCCACTTCAGCTGGGTCCGCCATAGTGGTTAGGTGAGTGTTTTAATTTCTTAAAAATTTCACCCATGAAAATGTAAGTAATCGTTTCGAATTTTATCATATGTTCAATATCACTGATATACCTTAATATCAGGAGTTGGTTTAGCTAAATATTTTCATATTTGATTGAAAGATGATGATTTAAACTTGCATTTTCATACATATTTTTTTTTTAAACTGAGTAATATCCGAAAGGAAATTTAATATTGAGTTCTCTAAGTTTTTTTTAGGCGTTTGCCACAATATTTTGGAGGCTTAACCTCAATATTCCATAAATTATTATTCTAGTTTTTCATATTTTTATAATTTTATCGAAACACTCACCACATCTATGGTCGCTGAAAGTCGTTTTTATTGTTAATTTCATATCTATGTTATATTGATATTTACCTGTACTGGCTAAGGCCATATGGATTATATTTTTTTTAAATATTTTGTAATTAGAGTACAAAATATTGTTTTTTATTCTTACTTTTAGATTTATTTTGATTTTATCCCTCTCACCTGATTTGATTTTTAGTGCATAGATATACTTTTTCTTTTGTGATTTTGTTCTTGAGTAACAGGAAAATTAAAATTTGTTACCAATTTTAAATTTTAGTTTATTCTATTTGATATGGTATTTAACTTCACTATAACATAGTTATTTTTAAGGATTTAATTGTCATAAAAAAAGTTTGTAATTATTTCTGAAGTTGAAAGTCACTATTCTGGTCTAAAACTTTAAATCATCTTTACATGTAATCACTGAGGCTGATAGATTACCACGCCAAGCAGTTCTGTGGTTGAGTCCTCCGAGATACCATTGAAGTCCTGAAGACAGAAGAAGCTAACCAAGGGACAATCCAAAGCCTACAGGCGAAGAGGTTCCGGAGAGGCTAATACACAGTTCAGGCAGTTAAGTAGTCAGTTGTCAGCAGATGTAAAGACCAGAGTACAAAAAAAAACTAATAAAATCCTTAAACTTTTAAAATCTATTTATAGCTTTTAGTATAATTTTTATTAAACTGTTTATATATTTTTTTAGTAGTTTTTATTTGCTGTGAGATGGCGCCATATAAATTTTGGCCAATAAAATAAGAGGTAATCCACACTAGCCGAGCTAACTTTAAAACTTTTTGACCAGCTCCAACTTGGTCATTTGCTCTCCAAAAAGTAACAAAAAAAAAACTTTCTCCAATAAAGTAATTTTTGCGTTACAATCTAAATGGGATGGAAGAAAACACCGAGAGGGCGATTATGCAGTGGTGACACAGATCTGCTTTGTTATGGAAGATTATTATTTGTCTTAGGCGGTTGTTATTAATTAGATACCTACCTAGTTGTTGTTTTGTGAAGACCAAAAACGTCGTGAAAATAAACATAAAAAACATAGCTCGCCCACAAACGCGCGGAAGATCAATATTATTAGTTGGTATTAATTGCTATTGCTAGCTAGGGTAGGTAGGTAAAAGCCTGCCTGGATGAAAACGGAAGCAGCAAGCAAAACGAGAGGAGAGCAGAGTTTTGACACAATCGCATGACGGCCATGAATGGCCATGAATGCGCGCGAAAACTAAATCCCACCGTCTATGATATAACTACGCGCTGCCACCACCCTTGCGATTGGGGAGAGTTATATATATAGCACGTCAAAACATATAAAGACAGACATGTCGCATAAATCGCCACTCTGCTGCTTCATTCTCGATTTTATCGCCAACCGCGATTCTACCATCAATGATTACTACATTGGTAATCATTGATGGTAGAATCGCGGTTGGCGATAAAATCGAGAATGAAGCAGCAGAGTGGCGATTTATGCGACATGTCTGTCTTTATATGTTTTGACGTGCTATATATATAACTCTCCCCAATCGCAAGGGTGGTGGCAGCGCGTAGTTATATCATAGACGGTGGGATTTAGTTTTCGCGCGCATTCATGGCCATTCATGGCCGTCATGCGATTGTGTCAAAACTCTGCTCTCCTCTCGTTTTGCTTGCTGCTTCCGTTTTCATCCAGGCAGGCTTTTACCTACCTACCCTAGCTAGCAATAGCAATTAATACCAACTAATAATATTGATCTTCCGCGCGTTTGTGGGCGAGCTATGTTTTTTATGTTTATTTTCACGACGTTTTTGGTCTTCACAAAACAACAACTAGGTAGGTATCTAATTAATAACAACCGCCTAAGACAAATAATAATCTTCCATAACAAAGCAGATCTGTGTCACCACTGCATAATCGCCCTCTCGGTGTTTTCTTCCATCCCATTTAGATTGTAACGCAAAAATTACTTTATTGGAGAAAGTTTTTTTTTTGTTACTTTTTGGAGAGCAAATGACCAAGTTGGAGCTGGTCAAAAAGTTTTAAAGTTAGCTCGGCTAGTGTGGATTACCTCTTATTTTATTGGCCAAAATTTATATGGCGCCATCTCACAGCAAATAAAAACTACTAAAAAAATATATAAACAGTTTAATAAAAATTATACTAAAAGCTATAAATAGATTTTAAAAGTTTAAGGATTTTATTAGTTTTTTTTTTTGTACTCTGGTCTTTACATCTGCTGACAACTGACTACTTAACTGCCTGAACTGTGTATTAGCCTCTCCGGAACCTCTTCGCCTGTAGGCTTTGGATTGTCCCTTGGTTAGCTTCTTCTGTCTTCAGGACTTCAATGGTATCTCGGAGGACTCAACCACAGAACTGCTTGGCGTGGTAATCTGTCAGCCTCAGTGATTACATGTAAAGATGATTTAAAGTTTTAGACCAGAATAGTGACTTTCAACTTCAGAAATAATTACAAACTTTTTTTATGACAATTAAATCCTTAAAAATAACTATGTTATAGTGAAGTTAAATACCATATCAAATAGAATAAACTAAAATTTAAAATTGGTAACAAATTTTAATTTTCCTGTTACTCAAGAACAAAATCACAAAAGAAAAAGTATATCTATGCACTAAAAATCAAATCAGGTGAGAGGGATAAAATCAAAATAAATCTAAAAGTAAGAATAAAAAACAATATTTTGTACTCTAATTACAAAATATTTAAAAAAAATATAATCCATATGGCCTTAGCCAGTACAGGTAAATATCAATATAACATAGATATGAAATTAACAATAAAAATGACTTTCAGCGACCATAGATGTGGTGAGTGTTTCGATAAAATTATAAAAATATGAAAAACTAGAATAATAATTTATGGAATATTGAGGTTAAGCCTCCAAAATATTGTGGCAAACGCCTAAAAAAAACTTAGAGAACTCAATATTAAATTTCCTTTCGGATATTACTCAGTTTAAAAAAAAAATATGTATGAAAATGCAAGTTTAAATCATCATCTTTCAATCAAATATGAAAATATTTAGCTAAACCAACTCCTGATATTAAGGTATATCAGTGATATTGAACATATGATAAAATTCGAAACGATTACTTACATTTTCATGGGTGAAATTTTTAAGAAATTAAAACACTCACCTAACCACTATGGCGGACCCAGCTGAAGTGGCTGTACCTTTTCGGTCAACTTGTCCACCTCTATCGTCAAAAATTGATGTTTTAATCCCGGTAAAGTACGCTGTTTTACAATTTAACATATTAAAGAAATCTTTAATTTGATTCCGATTTAAAAGTCGGTAACTGCGAAATTATAACTAGATAATAGAGTTCTATGCCGAAAATCGACAATCTATAATTGGTACAAAAGCGTCAGTTACCAGATCGACCGAGAGATGGCGATACCCATCTTAAAATATCTTTTTAATTTATAAATGCAATCCAATTATAACGAAATGACTGTTTATTTCGTTATAAGATACAATTCTGTTTGCTTTGCTAATGCATCTAAATGCATCTGTCGTGGGCAAACTATAACGGGCACATGCTGATAGATTATTATTGCGAGCAGAAAATTATTTTACCTTCACATATACCATAGCTACATAATTGTCCCAGAAAAAATGTTAAATATACACTTTTTTTGATTCGAGCAAGTGATTACCAACATTTTTTATATGAATTGATCGATTCATCAACATGAATATATAGGAAAAATCCGTTTTGATATCATGAAAGGTCGCGGCTATGTGAAAATGCAAAAACACCATTATTGCCTCGAGCGTCTACCCGCGGGGGCTCGCGTGACATCAGTGCTGCTTTTGAGGCCTTTGGATGGCGCGGTCTAGGCCAGCCACACGTGTGCATTGATTTTGGAGACAAAGACAAAACTTCATCATCTCGAATGGGTATGGAGACAAAAAAATTATATATACTTTTTTTACCATAGGCTATGACAACCTTTTTTCAATTAACCTTTGTTCCAATGCACACACGTAGTGTAATAGATACTCTATCAGAAGTAGGTATAGGTACAATCGAAAAAAAACCTAAGATTGATTACAAAAATTTTACTTTTTTAATTACATTTTACATTCAGTTGTTGACAGATATATTTTTTATATTTTATTTCATAAAACCTAGGTACATACATACATACATACTTATTGTAAAAATAGCTATTTTGGTCTGGGATAATATTCTGTGGTTTTATTATTCTTGGTCAATTCAATTTTCGTCAGTTCAGAGGAATTGGTGCCGTAGATTTTGACATTGTTCGTCATTGCCTGGCGCTGGTGGGAATTTGAAAAACCATCATTGATATGCGACCAAGTGACGCTCGTATGGTTTTTGCTTTTGTTCTCCATCATAGCAGCCATGAAGGATCCATGATGATCGCTTTCGTTCGTCGCGACTCCGTGGCGGCCATATTTGGAAGCATCACGGCTGGTACTGCTGCCACTGCCACAGTTGGAAAAACGATTACCACTCATGCTGCTGTTGTTATCTGCAAAGAAACACGAAAATGATTAGGTTGTTATCAACAAATGATATCTATCATATCTACGGGAGAGAACACGGCGCCTTGTCTGATAAAAAGAGAGAGACGCCATCATGACGATCGCCATCAAACAGGCACGAAAATACATACACTACATATATCTAATAGAAGAAAAAAGAAAAAAATAGTATTAAGAAAAAATATCTACTACAACCAACCTTACACGCTCAAAAGATGGCGACCAGACAATATACTATGTGCACAGGGCACAGAGTCAAAGCAGGGCAGCACCAAACTCCGTTATCGGTGATTTTCTTCTGGCGATTCCAAAGATAGACAGACACAAAGCAAGAGAACGTCCAAGGAGAGCGTTTACTTTACAGGACGCGAGAAGGACAGCTAATGGCTTGCTTTTGGGTGAGTTGCTGCTTTTATATTGGGCGACCGGTTATGCCCTCCATCATAGAATTAGGGTGGGAGGCGGATGAGTGGGTTTTTGCGTTGCGTTACGTTGTTAAGAAAAGAAATGCAGACAGTGGCGTGACTTTCTCCCCCTATCCAAATCTAAAATCACGCGCAGGCGAGACGGCGAGACAGCGACGACTTGTTTTTTCTTTACCCACTTGACTGGTTAGGTAATCGTATCCTCTTATAGGTTAAAATCTACTGTGATTATAGCTCACTGTTTTTTCCCCAAAACTTCAACCTCCACAAAAGTTTTATAACGTCCTGCCAACTGTCGCCGAACACTTTGTAATAGTCGCAAAGGCGGCGTCAAAGTTACGGTCTGGTCTAGAAGAACGGTGCCTTTCTTGTGTTGGCGCCCACCCACAGACAGACCAGGTAAAAATACTTTGTAGAGGCTTTTACGGGTTTGCTCTTTTTTGGTGGTTAAAGTACGCACTTGTAGCAATTGACCGTACAGCTGTAGCGCTATAATTGCTTCGTTGGACGCACTCGCATGATATTGGTAATTTTGTTTGGCGATTTCCTGGTCTTGCGAATAACTGGGTGATTTTTGTGCGGTTATTTGATTATGTAGTCGGGCTAACAGACAAGCGCGCGTATCAAAGTGTTTCAATTTGCGGAAATATGTATAATATTCAAATAGCTCGTCATGGGTCATGGATTGGTGCTCATTTGCTGGTTGTAAAGTTAAAAACTGAATAAATAAATACAGGGCAAATTTTAATTCAATGTCATCGGCAATGTCGTTGGTAGCCGCCACCAAGGCCATGCCACTACCCTCGACAGCGGTGTTGTGGTCCTTGCGTTGTACCGTGTTATTCGCTAAAACCTCGCGGCGCATACGTTCAGCCTTGTCGACATACAAATACGCTTCGAGTTGAGATATTTCATATTGCGTCGCTTTTAATTTGGTAATGATGTCATGCTTGAATTTTAAAAACCCCGATATTAATTTCAAATCGTCAACTGCAATTTGCTGACTTTGCAATTGCTCCTCGGAAATGCGAATTAATAAACGCTCTTGTCGGTAAACTTGTGTAATAAAATCTATATCCACATGATGATGTAAAATCGTGTTATATTTCTCGGTCACGTGCTGTAAAAAAAGATTCAAATCACGCGTCAATTCGTGTAATTGAGACGCTGAAATTAATAGGATATCATGATTGCCTCGATAAACACTTGTATTTAAGCGCTCTTGTAAGTAGGCCTCATGTTTTTGAAAGTATCGAGCGAACAACGAATATTCCGGCGCTGTTGCCGCCCGGCTCTCGAAGTACGTGACGTTATTCATGTCTAATGCGCGCCCGGATGGACGCTTATCTTATATCAACATAGTCGTCTTGGGTGTGGCTGAAAAGATAAAAATTTCTTTGTTGGCCATACTAAAATAAAAATACTAGTATGTACCACTTTAGAAGGAAAAAAAACACGAGCCTCATTACTACGAAATCGTTTATTATCGTATCGCATACATCTGAATTTTTTAAACCCCCCGAGTATTTATATAACAATAGGACTTTTGTTGTCAACTTAAATTAAATAATATACGCGAGACTTAAAAACAAAGAGTTTATTAATTACAAAGGTTAAAAATGGAAGTTAACAATTTATGTACAAAAGCAAACGTTCTTCAACGTGTTCAAACGCCGAGTCCCTGTGCTTGCGCTCCTATTCCTAATCTCTGTCGACCGCCTCGTCAGCATAATCCGAAACCCATTTTATAAACATCCTGGGCAGGGAATTTCAGAGATATCGATGACGACAACACTTTTTTCTTTCTTTTTCTGTTTTGTGCTGCTATGTATTGTTAGAATAAAATATATAATCAAAATGTATTTAATATTACGTGCAATTGTTTTATAAGTTCAGCCTATATATATGCATAACCCATATTGTACCATAGGAATATTTTGTTTACGATAGCATTTATTTTGTTTTGCGTCTTTCGATAGCGGCGAGCCGAGAGCAGCTTTTCACTTTAGTTACTTGTCGTCAAAACGCTATTAATTCTAAATCGCTCTCGTGTTCGAGTTAAAGTTTTGTACTGTTTACGACCTTATGTTTGAACTTGACCTTCTTATTTTATTGCGTAAAAACGGCAAAATATATTTTTTGGATTTGCCAAGGGTAGGTAGGTCCGAGATTAAAAACACAGATATTTTTGTATTTAGTGTCGTACAAACAGTACCTATGTAGTTGCTTTATTATAAAATAAAAATTAGTTTACTTAGTAATTGTTTTACTTTAAATGAAGTAGTAGTTTTTTTGCATCGTCAAAAACGTTAAAAAGGCGAGGGGTTATTTTTATAACTAATTAAATAAAACATAAAAATAACTTCAATCACAATTTAATACTCATTAGTCGCTATAAGAAGTCATAAAAATACATATATAAAACTTATACTAACGCCTACAAAATACAAATCTCAATTTCTACATAACTAAATTTCTATAAGGTACCAGTACCTAGTACCTACATTCTAAGTACAGAGTAGTACAGAGTACAAGAAAAATTACACACTACACTATTATTACCTATTTACTATGATGAAGATGCTTCCATAAATACAATTTAGGATCTTTTTGGATAAAACTCCGTGCTGCTCTTGTCGGTGGTATAGACAATCTTGTAGGTCGACTCATTGCCATGAAGTCGCACGTTATGCTGCCCAGCTCCCCGTGTCGCAGAACCCGCCACACCCTCACTAGCGTGGCACCAACTGATGGTGGTGTAATCCCGCGTGTTATTTCGCACCATGCCGACCATAAAAGCTGAGTGTTTGTCAGAGTTGTCGGCCTTTAAACCATACTGACTGTAAGGATTGGAGCTAGCAGTGGACCGCCCACTCCCACTGCTACTGCTGCTACTACTGCTGCTACTTCTGCCATTTGATTTACCGGACATAGTTGAAGTGAATTGCTTTCTGCAAAAAACAAAGAAAACAAGAATAAATACAAGAATATCTAAATACAAATAGGTAGGTTTTAGGTATACATTATAAAACGCTGACAGTATATTGCGAATCAAAAAACAACTTACCAAGAACAAGAAGAAGAAGATAAGATGAAAGACACAGCAGTGTGTGTGAGATTTACTAATGGCGTTGTCGGCTAGCGGCGCTATGCAACGACTTGCAAACGAGACAGACTAGATGTGGACGACGGTGACGACGGACTGAAACTTTTTCGTATTTATATACCGAGAGAGGTCATATAACTGTTGCCTATTCCCACCACCGCCCGCCACCACATTCATGTCGGCTGCGCAGTGTCGGGGACGGAGGGGGACGAAAAAACCAGTTTCATACTACAATTCACAACATCGAAAAACATCCAGTTTGAAAGGCGCAATGCCCGAGTCGTATCTGCGGTCGTTCTCCCCCTCACCGCTCTCCCGTGTCGCTGTATATTTTTGACCTTTTTATCTCCGTTGTTGCCGTTTTATTTTATTGTTATATAATATGAGATTATTTACATTGTAGCAATTTGTACACATTTTTATTATAGCAAATATTATCGCAAATTGGCACAGACTCCATAAAAAAACTGCTAGATATCTCGATCTGTTCCAGTCGTCGCAAACACACAAACGAAACACGAAAAACTACCTGCCTAGTGACTATAGCCCAAGAACGGTGTTTTGGGTGTATAACATTTTCATTAGTAGTATCCAAGCTAAAAACATTCGCCAACCCGTGTCTGTGTTGTTTTGACTCTGAGAACCTCTTAGTTTTGTTCTCGTCGCGAGAATGTCAAATCCTAATTTCAATAGTAGAACCAGCTACACTTTTTCGTGATATTTTGTTAGTGAAAATACGTGTATCTAGTGGTAGTTGAATAACAGTGTGCAAGCAATAACTGACGATCTACGGCTGATGTTTGTGGTAAGAATAATACACGACCTTCGTTGTTATTTTCGTACGTAGATTTGAACGCTTGCTTGCTGCTGCTGCTGCTGCTTGTGAAAGCCTTTTTTTTAATCACGAATAACGCGCTTGCCTTTTGACCAAAAAACAAAAATTTCTATTGCTTTTAAATAAAATTATATCATACGCCACATACTACTACTTAAATAATGCGGTCAAAGTTCAGCCAGCCAAAGATAAAATAAACATCAGTCATATTTTTATTATTGACTCGGCAAATAATATACTAATTAAACCAAAGAGAATAATTTGTTTGTTTGAAAAAGGAGATAAGCAAGCGATATTATTCTTGTTATTAAGATATAAATTTATTAATAAATTGGAAATAAGTCGTCGCATGTAGTCGACTCGTGGCGTATAATAATCGAAAAAAAATTTAAAAATATATGGGAAGTTCGACACACGAATTAAATTTATACAGAATCCGAATCCATTTGCCCATTTACGCTTAGTGATTTTTGAACACAGCAGTATTCATACAAAGTCTATTTTTGTGTTTTTGTTTTCTCGTGATATCGAGCAGCTAGAAAGCAAGAAGAATAAAGCAGCAAGCAAAGCGAAATTCTTTTTTATTACTAGGTACTATATTTTCTCCACCATCCGCAAGGCATATAGATTTAAAAAAAAAACATACACTCTCGTTAATGGTGCGCCTAGGCGCATGAACGGCGCACCATATAACTTATTTACCCTTTAACAGATAAATTGCCTATAAGGTGCGCCTATACTGCGCCGTGGCGCACTCAAATACGATTCGAAGCACGCAAACATGGTACAAGTACGAACGTCGGTAATTGTTATCGTGCTTCTCCTCGTGATCATCGTCTTGATTGTCTATCAAATCGATCGTCGACGCCGCGCGGCTGACGCAACGACGCCCGCTAATTTCATCATCCCTTTTCGTTTTGAACAAAAGACGACAGCGTTCGATACCGATGAGGGCGCGAGCGTTCGCCTCCAAAACAAGTCGTTGCCATCAGATGATCACGATCTCGCCACTAATGATGCCGCTAATGTGGATATGACTAACGATGATCCTCTCTTGACTCATCCAGTAATGACATTGCAATACTATAACGGCACGGATATGGCCCATGGTAACAAAAAGAACGCTACATCGGCCATACCCGTGGCGCCGCCCATGACCATTGTACCTTCGGCCCCGACTCTCTCGTTGCTAGAGCTATCGCATTCGGCGCCGGACGACGCCGAAAATAATGCTATCGCGACAAATCATACCGTCGACAAATCTTTATCAGGCAAAAATGAGGTCACTGCTAAACGCACCGACAAGCAAAAAACATCGAATTTTGTAACCTTTGAAAATGATGAAATGAAAAATATTATTATTGAAACTGTGAAAGCGTCTTCCCCGCTGTCCCCACTCCCCGCGTCGCATCCCGATCGTCGTTCATTGCGGGGCAAAGCTTTGAAGTTCGCAAAACAAATTATATAATAAATTTTTACAAGTGGCTGTTTTCTCTTCTCTTTTTTTTTGCTCGTCGCGTCGGCGGCGTCGTTTTTGACTATGTCAGACGTCACGTAGAGTGTTTTTTATGGTCTGGTCTTTATCCTGTCACATTCAACCACTTGAAATTTAAGTCACAGCCACTTGAAATTTTTATTATCTTATCCTGTTTATGCCGCGTCGAGTCGTATCTAAATTCATGCGGCAACAGACGATAAAGTGTGTTGAGTGACGCGTGAGGTCAGCTCGACTCGAGACGCCACACAACTCTTGGCGTCTCGCCTATCCGTGCGTGCGCTGCTGCCGAAAGAGATGAAAGATATCGGAGATAGTGGTGTGGCGCGAAGCGTGTTGTGTTGCATAACAAAATCATTTAACTCTCTCCACGGTCTCGCCGACCCCACTACCTAACTTGTCCATTTTTTTAGGTTTTTTTTGAGGCGGTGTAAAGAACGATTTCATTGGTTGACCAAAGCAATAATCTTGGCGTATCAGCAGCAACATAGCACCACACCATCACCATGATCAAGTTTTTGAAATCACGTTTGATAACCGAAGGCGAAGACGACCTTTCTTCTTCTCCGCACTCCAGCAAGACAACCACATCTTCACACCAGAAGAAGAATCAGTTGCTGCTTGGTATGGCAAATGAAGCTTCCGTACACGCGCCAGCCAAACGATCAAATCGAAAGATCAATAAAACGTAAGTTCGTAATGTCATTAATAATATTCCTGAATATTCAATATCGTTTTTTTTTCTTCCCCATTCAGGTCAGCAAACAGAGCAAACGTGTCGAACTCGACGCTGGGAACTGCAATTGAAGAATCATCCTCAATGGTCTCCATGCAACCTTCCATACCCGCGCCAACTACCCGATCAATTCAAAAAAACCGTGCTATGTAAGTTCTTCTTGTTTTAAATAATATTCATGAAATTTTATATTTTATTGAAGTGAATTTTCTATAGCGCAGTAGGTTGTTCATTTTTGTGGCTATTTATTGGCTATTTATTTCTCTTTTCTCGGCGTCTCCTCTTTGTGCGATCCTTTTTATGTCCCTAAGTGTTTTTATATATACGTACGAGAGAGACATCGAAAGAAAAGAGCGAGAGAGATATTTCATATTGAACGTCGCTATCCGCAATAACAGTTTCAACTTCTAAAACGCGTCGTCTTATTCTTAGAATAGACACCTAATTTTTTTTATTTTCCCTTCCAGGCAAGCCACCGTGGATGACGCTCTGCTACTAAACCCAACCGTCTACGATGAGAGTAACCTGGCGTTACTGCGTGATAAATACTTCCAGGGATCGACTTTGGCTAAAAAACGAAAAACCTTATTAGATGATGCTCTGTCTCTGATTCTTGTTGACAACGTCAATCCCATGGCCAAGATTCTGAAATCCTTGGTGATTGAAGACCATCGAAATTTCAAATATCTCACTGCAGATGTAATTCTTCGGGATGACCTTCTACAGGACTTGAAGCAAGCACAACAAGCTCAATGTGTCTTTGATAGCGCGGCCCAGTTGTGCCTCAACCCTGGAAACCTACGCTTTCAATATTTTAGCTACATGCCGACGCACAACTCATCAGCAGGCATCACGGCATACGACACTTTATGTCAATCAGTGACATTGCAACCCAATGTACCAAGATCCACGACGACGGGAACGCTGGAGGACGCCTGGGAAGAGCGAGTGGGTCAATGCCGCGATATCAAAGCCCTATTAAAAACACTAGTCAACAGTCATTCGTTTGTTGTCGCCGACAAGACCAAGGAACGCATCGTGGTAGATGTCGACACATACGAGCAAGCCATCCTCGATCACGTGCGATGTGAAAACTTGATCGCATTGTGTCAAGAATATCGCTATACAGTGCCACCACCCCACGAGGAAGCGCTACAAGTTCTGCACGAGCTTTACGAATTCTGCGCTGAAAATCTCACGCAGCGGCGATGGCAGAATTTGACTGTTGAAAGTTTCACGTTTTCACGAGTGGGGACGCGACCGGTGGCCGGCGTACTGAATTCGTACATCGCTGAATCTGGGTCGCTAACATCGGTTACTCTCAAGCCAGATTACGTCACTCTCGGGCTTGAAGGGGTGTCAAAAGATTTTTTAACCTCAACAAAAGACCTGGAAAGCGCTCAGCCATTCTTTGAGTTCGGCATGCCTGGATCAGCGTCGCTGATGCACATCAAAAAAGGCTGTGCCATGGCGTTGTGCACTCTATTGGAGGGTGCACCTAAATTATGGCTGTGTATCCCGCGACGAGAGAATGAGGCGCTACATAAAGCTTTTTTCAAGAATAAAGCAGATTTCTTTATTTCCACGGAGGCGCGGTGTCAGCAAGTTTTTCAACATCAACGCATCTTTATCACTCCTGCTTATTTGCGCGCAAACTCCATAGATTTTTATGTTTTCTTGCAGCAACCGGGCACGACAGTTTTTCTAAAAGAAAATGTGATTCATCAAGTTATCAATTTGGGTTATAATTTAACCGAGAGTGCCAATCTTCTCACGCATGAGGCGAACTTTATTCGTGTCCGTGGATATGCTTTGGAGTGTAGCTGTGAAAAGAAGAACGTCACCGATGCAGCCATCCCGTTTGAATACTCGGTAGTGCCTCGCAAACTTATGATTACTTGCAAAATTTGTAAATTACATTTTCTCTGCATTTACGCATTATACAAGAGTGCATCGTACTTCAAAGGAGCTCCTGCGGTGTAGCCGTAAAGATTGCAATGTTGTGTTGCCTTGCAGCGAACACCTCAAACATGTGAAGCAGTGTCATAGCTACAAATTGGACGCTCACATCGCTTGCTGCATTTGTTTACGATCAGTCCTAACGCTGGATAAACATATGAAACAGGCTCATCAAATAGGTGTCACCCCAACAGCGCTCTTTGTGCAGCCGCTATTCGTGAAATTATATAATCAACTTTTAATGACGCTACCCGCACGCCAGACATTGGCGCAAAAAGTTCTTGAGGCCAACGGATCTATACCTTTTGACTGCTCCATCCTCATTAGAGACCGCACTGCCAATTTTTGTAAGTTGTTTTTTTTACTACTCTATTTAATATCTACCTATTATTGTAGTGTATATTGTTCACCATATAAAAATCACGAAGCCAAGCTGTACCTAGTACCTAGCTTTTATTGAGTCTATCACCGAAGCCGCCGCTACAAACCCAGTGGGGATTTTACGATTTTACTTTTCACTTGAAAAATGTGTTTTTATTTTTTAATGGATTGTCTAGCCAAGTACATCACAAAAGGCCTTTCTTAACTTTGACAGGGGTTCTGAAACATTTTTTATTATCTTTCGAAAGTCCCTAATTTTTGTAACTGTCAAGATAAATAAAAAGCCGTTTCCGCTCACTCCGGCTTAATTACACTTTCTTCCCAGATTTCAGGCCTCATCGGTCGTCGTAAAATAAAGTAAACATTTATTAGCCTCGAATACCCTTGAGTGTTTAGTTAGTTATCTTGTCACGGATCGACAGGATTTTAAAATATTTATGACCATTTTCTAACCCGAGTAAATAATATATTATCTGTAAAACTAAACTTTGATAGGAGCTACCTGCTAGGCCGTATACATTTTAACCTTTTGGCTTTTTCTCATGCGCGATAGTTTGACGACTATCTCTGAATTATTTTATTTTTAAAATTTTAATTAAAAAAATGCCTATTTAAATTTGTAGACTATGCCTATTTAATTTTGTAAACTATGCATATTTTATTTATTTTCAGTGTTTCTCTTGCGTCATATGCTCTGTCAGCCTAGCGAGTTATTACCATTGACGGTTCTCAACGCGGCGTTTCCCAGGTATGCCATCACACACCGTGGCAAACTCCTGTTGCATCGCCTGATGCCTTGCCGAATGCCTGTTGATTGTTTGGATGAATACACCACAGATATATTAATTGACCCGACTACAAAACGTCGTACCTTTAGCTTCAATGTATAGTACGATGCATCTAGCTTGCCAACCTTCACCGAATTCCTCAAATTTGCCTCCGAACCTTCAAGGGCAGCTCCCGAAACACCACCCGCCTATGATGCCGTGGAGTTACCAGAAGAAAATGACGTGTCTGACGACGGGGACGGGGATACTTCATCTGCATCTGGGCCACAATTGCTCGAATCTGGTGGTGCTGCTGCTGTTGTTGTTGTGAGCAACGTAGATGTGTCCCCACAGCCAGGCTCGCCACCCAGTCCGCCGCCAAGCATCCCGAACTCAGATGGTTTCCCACAGCCAGAGCCTGTCACTACACCACCAATCATCACTGACGCTAGGATTGAAACACCTAACGCCGACGACAAACCAACCGAAAAGCCTGCGCAGACGGCATTTCTTTGTCCGGCATGTAAGAAAACGTTCAAAGAGTGCACTTATCAATCCCACGTGAAAAAATGTAGGGGTGTTACATGTTCGCAGTGTGGTGCTACGTTTTGTAACAAATTCAGTTTACGCCGGCATGTTAAGTCAAAGCACGAAAAGAAGAAAACATGAATCAATTCACGAGCATCTGATATGCCTTTTGATGGTTGTTTTTATTGTCGATACTACCTTTATGGCATCCCTTTTTTTTTTCATAGTAGATATACATAATAGGTTACCATTATATTCCTATTCCTACATATAATTATTCGTGTTATGGTAGGTTCTCGTTATAAAAATTTTTTTTTTTAATTTTATTAAATTTTAATTTGTTCGCAATGTATTTCTTTTTACAATAATACTACTATCGTTTGATTCTTTCTTTATTAAAATTTCATAAAACTTGTTGAGCAGTGTTTTTTTACATTTTAACAATATCATAATACACCCATATAGATATATCTAAATAATATTATTTTTTAAGGACTCGTTCATAAAAATTATACATAGCTTATACCACCGAACATAAACGCGAACCTTATACTTTTTAACACAAGTAAAAATGCTGATGTTATTATGCAAAAATAACAAAAACGATTACTCAACAGGAAGATTTCACAAAGGCACGTTCGAAGAGAAAAACAGTATATTGCATTTTTTAATTAATTTAAATATCACAGCATCAGCTTTTTAATTATTACCTACGCCAAGAAAATAGCAATGATTTACATTGTTATATACGTTTTATTTTTTTATAACTATAAATAGACAAAGGCGCGTTACTAAGAGCAAATAGAATTTTATAGCATATTTTAAATTTAATCAATACAAAAACTATTATTATTATTAATATTCACAGCATCATGTAACGCCAAGCAAATAGCAATGATTTACAGCATAAAATACCAGAGTAACTGTTATGTATTATAGGTTTTTTTGATTTTGCATATAATCCACATTTTTTATAATATAACAAACTTTATACTTATACATAAATGTCTATGAAAATATATATTTTATAGGTATAAGAAAAACTTAAACTACGCTTATTTACTACTACTACTACTACTAAGGTATATCTACTACTAATTATAGGAACTTTCTCTCATTGACGTTTGTTAATTATCTTTAAAACGCCTCTTTGATTGGGGACTCGATCTGTTCGGATTTTCGTTCTCATTTGTAAAGTTTTTGGGTAGGTACCGTAAAATCGCTCAAATATTTTTCTGCCTCTGGTAAGAATATATTTATTATTTGTCACATTAACATTTCTTTATATAAAAATTTTTGATAGGGCAGAGCTATATATATAAGTATATCTGGTAAAAATATATATTTATTATTTGCCCATAACATCTTTACAGGTATTTATTGAATACTTTATTGAATACTTATTGAATACTAGTGGGAAAAAAGGAACAATTTTAAAATCGACACATTTTGTGGGGATTAAATTCTAGTTGTATTCGATACAAATTGGGCGCGCGACTTTGACATAACGTTGCATATGCAAATCTAAACATTGATAATGCCTTTTCGCGCTCACCCGATTGATTGAATACAATTAGTGACAAGTTAAAATTAAAATGAACACATAAATGAATCAAAAAGACGTTCAAATATAATTTCGTCAATACATTCACGCTCGTCGTATAATCAAGTGTCGGTGCACGCACGACCGTGTTCGATAGGATGTGGTAGAGCGCGGGAAAACATGGATTATAGGGAATGGTCAATGCAGTAATTTTATTACTTAAAAATGCATTACTATTGCGTCGTATATGACTGATGTTGTTTTTTTGAGTCCGAACAAAAAATTTACATTCTGCATCGACCAGGGGGACTGAGGAGCAATGCAAGTAGACCGACACTTGATTATATGAGTACCCAGGGGGCAACGTCATGTAATCAAACACCATACATTCATTTTTTCCAAATTTAACTTTTACAATATAATTTAAATTCTCATTTTCGCTCTTCAACAAAGATTTCATTTTTAAAACAAATTCTAGTGGCTGTTCGTTTGAATGCCACAATATAACAGCGCCCATGTGCTCACTCTCACCAATATCTAGCAAAAAACTTTCATTCGTCACTTGTATCATTTTTAGCTCGCTCGCCTTATTCGCACCACTATCACTCATTAAATCTTCATAATAAAACATTTCTTTCAACAAAACCACAATGTCACAATCTGTTAGTGGGGCTTCCAACGTCAATATCGCCACACCTACCTGTAAAAGCGTAGCACTATCAATCTGAGGGTTGTGTGCTAAAAATCGAATCGGAAACCCTAAAAACGACTGTACCACACGATCCAAATACTCACACGCTGATCTGAACATACACACTGGTGATTGATTGCACGCATTAAAATCCTCTCCTTTCAGCACCTCACACATACTTTTATACATATAAAAGAACATACAACCATTTGAACACCATTCACCCGATAAGTTCATTCCTACACTCTTGCTCAATTCTTTTATAAATGTATATACTTTGTGATACTCAATTTTTACTTCCATCTCCGCCAAGGAATTCAAAGTTGTTAGCTGGGTACCAAATGGCGACTGGACTGTCGGGACCGCGTACACCGTCATTTGCTGGTCATCGGGCACAGCAGCAGTTGACAAAGTTCCAGCGGGGGCGGAGGCGGAAGCGAAGCTGTATGTTTCAGCAGCATCAACAGGTGGTTCTGGTCCTGTCAGGTCAATGTCCAGAAAGCTTTCAAGCAACTGATCTTCTTCAATTGATAGTGAAGAAGAAGGTCCAATTTTAGTGGTCTGAAAATGGAAATTCAAAAATATACAACTATAGTGACAGCTGCAAAAAATACAACTTACATCGGCTTAGTTTTGGTATGATAATAGATGTATATGTGGGATAATAACGTATCAGTATCATATTTTTAGGTAGATATGTAGTACTGTACTACTACTTACTGTTAGATTTGTACAGGTGGCAGGGTGAAATAATACCACGAGCAACGGGTAATTAATTAAATTATATTTTAGGTAAAAATGTATAAACGCTGAACAAATACAAAACGATTCTTAATAGTTAAAAAGATCTTACACTACTGCTGAAATGAAATACGAACAGCGCCAGCGGAGCGCGGTTCTTGCCTAAACAAAATAAATCAATAAAAATGTCAATTAGGCATTTCTATAATCTGGCCTGGCTATTGATAAACGCCCGCCGTTGTGTGCGATAATATTATTAATCTACCAAGGATATTGCATTACATGGTTTTATTTTTTTCAACATTTCTGAAGCATTGTCTAGTTCTAGGCACAGTGAATGGCGCCAAGCTATCAAAAATGAATTAAATGCATTTAAGGCTAACGATGCTTGGGAATTAGTTGAAAAACCCAATAACAAAAACATTGTTAAAAATAAATGGGTTTTTAAGGCCAAAAGAAACCAAAATGGGGAAATAGTCACCTACAAAGCTAGACTTGTTGCTAAGGGCTTCACCCAAAAATACGGTGTTGATTACGGTGAAACATTTTCTCCTGTAATAAGATTAAGCAATTTAAGATTGTTGTTGGCCATGGCTGCTGAATTAGATTTAGAAGCAGACCATATAGATGTAGAAACAGCTTTTTTAAATGGCGATATTGATGAGGAAATTTTTATGTGCCAACCAGAAGGTTTTGTTGAGCCGGGTTACGAAAACAAAGTTTGTTTACTAAAAAAGGCAATTTACGGCTTAAAACAATCAGCAAAACTTTGGTACGAAAAAGCTCATAATGTTCTTTTAAATTTAGATTACACTCAATCAAGAATAGAGCCGTGTATATTTTATAAAACCTCAGCAACAGCTATTACTATTGTAGCACTTTATGTTGACGATTTTTTTATTTTTTACAACAATAAAATCGAGGCAAAAATTTTAAAAGAGGAATTAAATAAAAATTTTCACATTAAAGACCTTGGGCCTATATCGCATATTTTAGGGATGAAAGTCGAAAGAAATCGTTCTAAAGGTAGATTAAAGATTAGTCAAGAACAGTATATTCAAAATGTACTTAATAAGTTTGAAATGGCAAATTGTAAAATCGTCAATACTCCTTTAGAACAAAACCAAAAATTTTCCATTGAGGGAGAATTTTATGACGCACCTTACCAACACCTAATAGGCTCAATTATGTATCTTTCAGTGTGTACTAGGCCAGATATTTCATTTGCAGTGTCATTTCTTAGTCAATTTAATAATAATCACTCAAAAGAGCATTGGTTGGCGGCTAAAAGAATTTTAAAATATTTAAAGGGCACCAAAGATCAGGGAATTATTTTTCAAAAATTAAATAATTCTGTAACTGGTTTTGTTGACTCGGATTGGGCCAATAATGTAACTGACAGAAAATCGTATTTTGGTTATATTTTTACATTAGCAGGTGGTCCGGTGTCATGGGAATGCCATAAACAAAATTGTATAGCTCTAAGTTCAACTGAAGCAGAATATATTGGCATATGCGAAGCAGCAAAAGAGTCAATGTATTTAAAATCATTATTTTCTGAACTGTTTAGCAAAAATAACTCATGTAATTTTTTAAACTTCAATATGCCAATATATATATTTAATGACAATCAGAGTGCAATAAAATTGTCTGAAAATCAAACTTTTCATAAAAGAACAAAACACATTCACGTAAAATATCATTTCATTAGAGATAAAGTGAAAACTAAAGATATTCAGCTATTTTATCAGCCGACAACAGAAATGGTTGCAGATATGCTTACGAAATCATTGGGCTCCAAAAAACATAAATTTATTTGTGACAAATTAAATATTAAATAGCAGGATATTTTAATTTTTTTTTTGTGTGGTATTAATTTTACCTAGAATATTGAGGGAGAATGTTGAAAAAAATAAAACCATGTAATGCAATATCCTTGGTAGATTAATAATATTATCGCACACAACGGCGGGCGTTTATCAATAGCCAGGCCAGATTATAGAAATGCCTAATTGACATTTTTATTGATTTATTTTGTTTAGGCAAGAACCGCGTTCCGCTGGCGCTGTTCGTATTTCATTTCAGCAGTAGTGTAAGATCTTTTTAACTATTAAGAATCGTTTTGTATTTGTTCAGCGTTTATACATTTTTACCTAAAATATAATTTAATTAATTACCCGTTGCTCGTGGTATTATTTCACCCTGCCACCTGTACAAATCTAACAAGAAATAGTTGTGGGCTCTAAATCGTTTGATGCAGATACCATAGCAAAATTTGAGTCATAATCAGAAATATATTCACCATACCTGTTTGGTTTTTGCCTTATACGTCTAGGATACCTAGAGTCATCTACATTTTCACCATCACTTAATTGCCCTTCACTTAACTCACTTTCATCACTTGTTTCACTATTTTCTTGTTCTGAGCTTTGTGACTCAGCAGGCTCTTCTGGAGGTGTAACAATGGGTTGATGGTCGACATCTTTTGGATCAGCTGCCCACAGATCTGTAACTTCTGGATCTTTTGATGAATTGAGTGTGTTGTCGATGTCCAAGTCTCCAAACTTGTCCTCAAAAAACACAACATCTCTTGCTATTTTGATGGTTTTCTTTTCTGGATCCAAAAGTCTATATCCAGAACTTGTTTCGGAATAGCCGACAAAAATATATTTTTTGCTTTTGTCATCTAACTTTTTCCTTCTGGCATCAGGTATATGAGCAAAAGCTTGGCATCCAAATACTCTCAGGTGGCTGAGGTCTAATTTTTTACCAGTAAATTTTTCTTCAGGTGTGGATCCCCGAATTTTCTTGGCTGGTGAGCGATTTATTAGATATACAGCTGTATTTGCAGCCTCTGCCCAAAATTCCTTAGAACATTTTGACTCACTCAACATTGAACGAACTTTTTCCAAAATGGTGCGGTTGTAGCGTTCAGCAACACCATTTTGCTGAGGACTGTAGGGTACTGTAAGCTCGTGTTTGATGCCACGATCTTTCAGTATACGTTTAAGACGCTCATTGCAGTATTCACCCCCGTTATCAGTTCTCAGTATCTTTATTTTTCGCTCAGTTTGATTTTCTATCATAGTACAATATTCAATAAATGTATCAGGAACTTGATCTTTGGACTTCAAAAAATAACAGAAAATTTTTCTATCGTTGTCGTCTATAAGGGTAAATAAATATCTTGTACCACCCCAAGATTCTACTTCCATTGGACCAACAAGATCTGAGTGAATCAGGTCTAATTTATTTTGAGCTACCCCCTTATCTTTTTTATAGGGAAAAGGTTTTCTTGATTGCTTACCTTTTACACAGCTCTCGCAATAAGTTGGTTCTTTGGATTCACTGTAGCTTATCCCAGTTGCTAAGCCATTTTTTAGCAAATTCATGCTTACATGGTTTAGATGTCCCAGTCGTCTGTGCCATAACATTTGCGAATTAGACACTTTCACTACACTGGCAAAATCCGAAAATACATCCAATTTGTATAAACCATCTACATGACAGGCTGTAGCTATGAGTTCTCCCTTAATGTTACAAGAGTCACTGTCCAAAATTTTACACCCTTTTTTGTCAAAATACACACTTAAACCTTTTGAAACCATTGAATTCACCGAAAGCAGGTTCACTGATAAATCAGGGACAAATTTTATTTCTGAAATGTCTTTTTCAGCCCCATTTGGTTTTAATTTGACTACACTGGTTCCTGTTCCTTTTACAAATAAACTGGATCCATTTGCTACCGTAATTTCTTGTCCTAGGTTCTGATTAGTGAGGTTTGATAGTAAGTCAATATTTCCAGTCATGTGGCTAGAGGCTCCACTATCGATATACCAAGCTGAATCATTCATATTTACCCCTAGAGCAGCAGCAAACAAGGCATTATTTTTTCCATGCTTATTGCCCTTTTTCTTGGATTTGTCTGAGGTGTCTTCATTATTTTTGTTTGAAGTACTCTGCTGAATTTTTGGACACTGATTTTTGTAGTGACCTTTTTGTCTGCAGCCCCAACAAAATGGTTTTCTTAATTTATTGACAGCTAATGCGGAATCACTCTCGTGTTTACCATTTTGCCACTTTTTATCTTGTAGTAGCTTGGTTTTCACAAAATCGGCAGTTATATCAATACCTGAATTTTCAAGGGCCATAACCATTGGTTCATAGTCCTTAGTAAGTCCTTGTAGCATAAGTACGCCAATGAATTCATCATCTAAGGGCTTACCCATGGATATTAACTGTTGTGAAAGAGACATCACTTCATTTACATAACTTTCCATCGTAGAAAAATTCGACAATTTTATTGAGCATAGATTTCTTAAGAGCGTTAGCCTTCTGTTAAGACCTTTGTCTTCAAATGCTTTCTCCAAAGCATTCCATGCTTCCTTAGCTGTTTGTGATTGCATCACATGAGGGTAGGTAGACTTGTCAATTGAAAGGATTATTTTTGACAAGGCTTTTTCTTCTTTCCTCTGACGCCCAGTAAGGTCATTATCATTTCCCCACTGTTCACTAATACAGTTCCAAAGCCCATCTAATTTTAATAAGGCTGTCACTTGGAACTTCCAATCGGTATAATTTTCCCGACCACGTAGTTTTTCGATATTTGTTCCACTGTGCGAGTTATCGTTGCCCGACATTTTTAGTTTTTATTTTTCACTAAAACTACTTATCGAAACAACCGCGTATTTACTACGTAAACTTCGCGAAACTTTACCGCACTATTTTTACCGATAAATTTAATTGTTCCATTCACGTCCCTGGGCCCATAACCTGTTAGATTTGTACAGGTGGCAGGGTGAAATAATACCACGAGCAACGGGTAATTAATTAAATTATATTTTAGGTAAAAATGTATAAACGCTGAACAAATACAAAACGATTCTTAATAGTTAAAAAGATCTTACACTACTGCTGAAATGAAATACGAACAGCGCCAGCGGAGCGCGGTTCTTGCCTAAACAAAATAAATCAATAAAAATGTCAATTAGGCATTTCTATAATCTGGCCTGGCTATTGATAAACGCCCGCCGTTGTGTGCGATAATATTATTAATCTACCAAGGATATTGCATTACATGGTTTTATTTTTTTCAACACTAACTACCTACAGTCCTACATATCTTATGATTTTGAGTAACCTTTATAATACATAAAAAAAACTTTAAAACCTTAAAAAACCTACAAAACCTAAAAAAACCTATATAAACCTAAAAAAACCTAAAGATGCTTTAAAATATAAAAAAACCTTAAAACCTAAAAAAATATTTTGTAATCCTAGGTTTTTTCCAACCCTGGTAAAAAGTTTTTAAAAGAGAATCCCAGTAAAGGGCATCTCATGGGTTGTCATTCAATATAGCCCATTAAAGTGAATAGGAAAAGGGGCAAGGCCAAAAAATTCAGTAATTATGCCTTATACGGTTTTATGTAGATATTTAAAAACAATTATAAATATTTAAATAGACATATGTTCTTTGTTGTTCTAAACAAGAATCTGGTGGCGCATTAACTATATTTTTTTTATTTTCAATTTTTTTAAACAATTTTTAGCGTCCCGAAAGTTTCTTAATTTTTTATTAATTAAAAAAACATAGTTTTTGACTTGACTTGCGTCACCGATTTTGTAGTGCAATTTAGCGCTGTAGTAAGTGAAAATAATTAATTTTCAAAAATTTGCAGAAATAGCAGAAAACCATATACGGCACTATGTAGGCAGTTACGAAATGATGAATTCAATCCCGATAGCGAGATAATGCGGGGCTTGTAGTTTCGGGGAACATGAAATAAACCAAAATATGGTAAAAAAAATAATCGGAACACGTCTAAAGGACGTAAGTAAAGTTATCAAAAGAAATCTGATAGTAAATGGTTGGTTCTGGGGGAAATCGGTGGCAAATTTGTAAACTGTATCATGATGACATGGGGCACCTTGGTTAAGACAAAACATAAGCAAATATTCAAGAACAACATTGGTTTTTCTGGAATTCAAAAGTATGTAAAAAAGTACATAAATTCGTTTCTGAATTGTTTGTATTATAAAGGTCCTTCCCATTGATAAAATGACAGTTCCTTTTCACACTTAGATCATTTAGGGCCAGGTCAAAGAAAAATAGTACGCAGTTATTAGTCATATTTGACGGATTTACAATGAAAACTTAACAAATGTTAAACGAAACCAACGGCCAACTGTAGTATCTGTCAAGTCAATTTCTGACACAGCCTGTGTTCCGGATTAAGAATTTTTTTTAATAACTGTTAGAATAATATGATATGTTATGTAATAATAATATGTATCTGAAATTTGTGCCAGCCGTTTAAGGTATATTTTATCTTAATGTTTTTCTGCGAAGTCTGGCGTCTCGCTATAACCTTGTTAACTGCTTAGCCAGCATAAAGCCATGCTCTGTTCTCAACCGTTTTGTAACAGTAATCAGTAAATTTAGTCATCTTTATACTTTCGTAAACGTTGTTTGATTTTTGTTAATAAACACCTAACTACATAATCCGAAGGACTTTTCTTTTAAACACTAACTACTAATAAACAGCATATCACTCTTGCCGCGCTTTTTGAACCGCATAATATATCATAATTAATTAATCTGTTTCTTACAGGTGGGTCGGTCGATTTTCCAAACAGCAGAGGTATTTGAAGACTCCACCCGGACACCAATCCTTTCCCACCCAGTTAATATAACTAAAGAACTCCTTTCTTGTGTCAGTCTCACGCCTCGACTTTATAAAATGTCTTCTAATGTTGTTGAGGGTTCGCCGCAGCGTCCTTTACTCCTTGAGTCCTTCCCACCATTAGACCCGGGTGTTGCGGCGACCGTCAACACAAAATCACCCGCGACAGCGTTGGGGGCGCTTTTTGATGCCCTTCAGGCCAAAATCACTCATTCGCCCCAACAAAAATGTGTCTATTATCGTAATTTACTAATCCCGAATATCAACAGCCACTTAAATGAGGTCAGTGACCTCTCTAGCCTCATTTCACCACAATTGCACCAGGAGGTGAGCGTTATGCCCGGCATTAACGAGAGTATGTATTATCTGGCGACCGCAGGGAGTTATTGCGAAATGCATTGCGAAGACGGGGATCTGCCTTCTATAAATATGATGCGTTCGTTCATTCCCTGCGGTCAGCCATTTAATACCAGCTCTCCGGCTACACCCCAAGATCCCTCCTCATTCGTCCATGATCCTACACAAAATGGCAAGCGAATCGGCAAACTTTGGCTTTTTGTGCATGACAAGCACAAAATGTTAAACGCCCTTTATCAAGAAGTCTCGCATTTAAACCGCCCTATTTGTGACAGCAGTCACACTACCCCATGTTTTCACTTCAACCATAAAGACTTATTTATTACCCGCGACTTTTTACATCATCATGATCTCCAGTATTCTTTAGTGGGACAGGGAGCAGGAGATGTTGTCTTTATAAAAGCGGGTATTTTCCACCAAGTAATTAATGTCGATCATTGTTTTAATGAAGCTATCAACTATGGCACTCCCAGTTGGAATGTCCATTCTGACTTCACCCATTTATGCCGCTGTCCCTCAGAAAAAATAACGTCCATATCGCGCAACCCCCAAATCCTCGTGGCATCCAAAGCGATTCGCGTTGCCGTTTATGATTGTCCCACACCAGGGTGTCTTGCGCAATACTCTCTGCAAAAAAACCTGGATGCTCACATGGTGGCCAAGCACGATCACCGCTTTATGTGTCAACGATGCCATAAGGGCTATCGCACTCGGCTGAGTTTACACAGGCACACGTGTCAGCCCGTAAATTTGATTTTTTGTTGTTGTCTTGTCTGATCTTGCTACGTGATTTTTTTCCTTTTTCAGACGGACCAGCCAGCCGCCGCCCTCGCACCCTGTCATATTCGTCGAACCTGTCATGTTTGTGACAAAACCGTATCTGATTGGTCGGCGCATTGTCACAGCGAGAGGCATCAGGTAAAAATGAAGAAGCTTAAACTTTATTTGAAGCCGTCTACATCAGCTGAGAGCGATACCGACCCTATCACCACTACTACCCCTATCCGATCGTCCGATGAGGTGGCGGACGATCTACCCTTGACCGAACGGCTCAAACTCCCATATGTATGTTCAATTTGCAGTCGCTGTTTTTCCACCGTGAAAAGCAGAAAACTCCACTTTCTGCAGGAACGTCACGGTGATATTTCACCGGAAAAACAGCTTCCGCATGGCAGCACAAGAAAACAAAATTGTACATCATGTGGGAAAAGTGTGAGTGTGTGCGCGTTACCTCAACACCTTAAAACTTGCCAGAAATATAAATGTCAGTTATGTGATTTTTCAAATGATTACTTGGCAATACAGCACCGCAAGTTAGTCCGGCTCCAGCTTTCAACCGAGTAAGCATATATCTCGGCATATATCGTATATCACATCTTTCAGATCGGAAAATAGGTCTTAAATAAATTTAGTTCTTATTGTTCATGTTATAATTACGATTTGCATATGTACAAATAAAATTATATTTCGTACGAGTGTTCTTTATTGTCATTGATTACAACACTCAAAATCTTATTTTTTTGTCTGTCTGTGGATATAATATAAAATGAATGTATGATGTATGATTGATTTCTAATATTTTGCTTTCGGCTATGTACTTATTATTATTATTATTATTATGAAATATAATGTGTCTGTCTGTATATATAAAATTACCTTACCAAGGCTTTGTATGTACGTGATATAATTTTTTATTATCATAATTATTAGTATAATGTATTGTCTATCTGTCTGTCTGTAGATATATATGAATTTATTTTCATTTCGACTATGTTCTATGTACGTATTATCATTATCATATTGTCTGTCTGTTATCATATCTAAATATGATAAATAACTTTTTTTTCATTCTTTTGTTACTCAATCATTTCGATTATGTATGTACATAGGTATAAATTTATTATTATTATTAGGAAATATAATGTGTCTGTCTGTATATATAAATGTCATAAATTGTTACATTGAAGAATAGTCTATAAATTTTAGATTTAATTTTTATTGTTGAAATGACATTTTTTTATCAAGTTTATGTATATATTTGATTACTCAAAATCTTATTTTTTTTGTCTGTCTGTGGATATAATATAAATTTTTTATTCTAGGTGGTATGAATGTATGATGTATGATTGATTTCTGATATTTTGCTTTCGGCTATGTACTTATTATTATTATTATTATTATTATTATTATGAAATATAATGTGTCTGTCTGTATATATAAAATTACCTTACCAAGGCTGTGTATATACATGATATAATTTTTTATTAATTTATTTTCATTTCGACTATGTACTTATTATTATTATTATTATTATTATGAAATATAATGTGTCTGTCTGTATATATAAAATTACCTTACCAAGGCTGTGTATATACGTGATATAATTTTTTATTAATTTATTTTCATTTCGACTATGTACTACGTACGTATTATCATTATTATATTTGTCTGTCTGTTATCATATCTAAATATGATAAATGTTTAGATTGAAGAATAGGCTACATTATAGCCTACAGATGATATCTTACCGAGGTTTTGTACGTGATATTTTTTATTATTATAATATAATTGTCTGTCTGTCTGTCTGTAGATATATATGAATTTATTATTAAATATATCGATTTCAGATTCTGATATTTTCGTTTTTTTCTAGTATTAATTAACCAAATTCCTGTTGTGTGGTTGATACAAGCGCTAGAGCCTGCATCATTAGTATAAACAAATATATTTTTTTCTTACACGAGGTGACCGCGTTGTTGGAATTTAACATTCAACAACAATCATTTCATAACACCATTTTTGTTCGATGCCTAAAAATAAAACGATTTGTTTATTATAAATTTAATTAGTTTTGCTTTCGAAAACGGAAACTTGACGCAAATGCTGCTTACCATGCAGTTGGTTACTGACAGAATTGCAAATTCTACAAAATATTTTTTCTTTATCTGCTACTCTTCCTCGCGCTGTTCGTATTACATTATAGCAAGAGCGCGAGGTACGAGAAGACCACGTGATTATATTCGACTAATCACAGGCTGGAGCGGTGGAGCGGTTGGAGCTGTAAAGCCAGCATCATTATTATATACGAAATATTTTTTTTCCTTATCTGCTACTCTTCCTCGCGCTGTTCGTATTACGCTATAGCAAGAGCGCGAGGTAACGAAGAGACCACGTGACTATATTCGACCAATCACAGGCTGGAGCGGTGGAGCGGGTGGAGCTGTAAAGCCTGCATCATTTTTATATAGCAAATATTTTTTTTCTCAGGTCGTTTTTGCTCTCGTTATGTATAGTGACGTCACAGCTAGAACCACGTGACTATATTCGACCAATCACAGACTGGAGCGGTGGAGCGGCTGGAGCTGTAAAGCCTGCATCATTATTATATACGAAATATTTTTTTCCTTATCTGGTACTCTTTCTCGCGCTCTTCGTATACAATATTGCCGATAGCAAGAGCGCGAGGTAACGAGAAGACCACGTGCTATATTCGACCAATCACAGGCTGGAGCGGAGGAGCGGTTGGATGCAAATATTTTTTCTTATCTGCCTATCTGCTGCTTGCGCCTCGCGCTCTTCGTATACGGTATTGCTGACAGCGCGGGGTAACGAGAAGACCACATGACTATATTCGACCAATCACAGGCTGGAGCTGTCGAGCGGTTGGAGCTGTAAAACCTGCATCATTATTAGGTATATACGAAATATTTTTTTCCTCATCTGCTACTCTTCCTCGCGCTGTTTGTATTAGGCTATAGCAAGAGCGCGAGGTAACGAAGAGACCACGTGACTATATCCGACCAATCACAGGCTGGAGCGGTGGAGCGGTTGGACCTGTAAAGCCTGCATCATTATTATATACGAAATATTTTTTTTTCTCAAGGTCTTCGTGTCTAATAATAGGATAGTAGATATATATATTATATAGTTATAAAACTAGTAATAATATGTAAATTTAATTTTTTTAGGTTTTTTTATTTGAAACACTGCAGTAACTCCTATAGGATATATATGAACAGGTGGAGGGTATGTCGCACAAGTCGAACTCGAACTGGTTACAAAAATGCCATTGGAAGCCGTTTTGAAGCTTCGAAAACGTTGTGGCGTCGCCACAATACATGTACTGTAGGCCTGTACGTAGTGGTGATAGTACGAGTGTGTTGAAAAAACAACGCTAACCGCAAAATAAATTTAATTTTTTGCCTTGTGAATGCATTAAAATGATGGCGGCGGCAGTGCTTTATCCGTCAGAGACACTACAATTAATTGGGCCGTTATCGCTTTACTTTGTGATTGTTTTACGTCAAGAGTAACTGATTTACTCTCGTACATATCACCGTTTGTGGTAGGTTCGACGTATATTAAATCTTGCTTGGCGTTAATAGTTAACATTGGTTGGTCTGTCAGCGCCGAGTTTTTATCGCCTTCAGTTATACGAAGTTTTAAACCGTTATATTCATATTGTAGGGACTGTGGTTTATCTAGCCTAGTCAGCGTTGGGTGTGAATGATGAGTAATGGCGCCGTCTTTATAAACGTAGTGTTCGTAGAAATAGCAATAATGTAAACCTGACTCGCTAAACTGCGTTAAATTTTCATTGAGATTAAAACTCATTATGTCGTTTTTTTTCGCTGATGTAAAAGGCTTCGTGTCAAATCCATCGTGGGAAATCGGACCTGCCGTCAATAGCAGAATTTGGGTATTGTCTAATGCCTGCCAATTCTTGATGAGCTCACATACCATCGGATACACCGGCACCGAATAGATTTTATCATCGAGCCCCCATTTCAATACGTACAATGTCGCGATCGAATGCTTGGCCACATCAAGTATTGGCGCCAATGCAGTGGCATACTGTGTACTTAATATCGTTATCTTCGAATGGGCATAGTGGAAAAATGGGATTACATAACGTTGCGTAACCGGCTTGTAGTATGAAGTATCGCAACAAAATATCTCGGAGACGGCGCGCGTTTCATCTGTCGAGCCTACAGTATGATCGATGGCCATCGCAATATCTGCCCGTTTGATCGGCAATACATTGGACACGACAAAGGGCAGAAAAGAACAGGATACGGGAGCGTTGATTTTCAGATCTTGCCCATTGATGATGACTTCGAAATTAAACTTCATGTTATGCATCAACGGTCGCGTGCATTTCACTTCGTAAAGTAGATTTCTCATGCTCTTCTGGTTGTGCGCAGTATTGGCTGATACTTCCAAGTTGCTGACAGTTTCCAATGTCGTGATTACCAAGCCCGTTTGGTTTGAAGGGTTGGTGATGAAGGGCAGGCAGACTATTTGACTGTTTTTGGACACGACGTCGATGAAATCGTTGTAGTTGGCTTGAAGGGTAACGATAAAAATCGCGCGACTTGCACTGGCGTGTTCCTTGCTTAGGATGAAATAACGAATTGCCGCCAATTCGTGCGGTAACAAGTTTGCATGCACGTGAATGTCGACACAGCTGACTAAATCGTTGGGATCGGGATTGCGGTGTCGTGATAATTTCCTGATGAAATAGTCCTCAAATGAATAACGATAGAATAGAACTAATTGTGGACATTTGAATTCCAACCCGGGTCGCTGGGTGAACGAACAAACGGTAGTGTTCAGATAAAACACATCGCAGGGTTGAAAGCGCGACGAGCGATGAAAGAGAACGGTGTTTGGCGGGTCGCTACCGACGGTGGCGACAATATTTCTTGTCACCGCCGAGCTCTCGTTCGAAGTATTCGCCTCAGCATTCAATGCATCCGCCATAAAAGTAATTTCGATTATGGGGTCAGATAATGTTATACGTTTCTCAGTGGCCGTAGTTACAGCATTAGTCACCAGCATCCATTTGCTATTTGGTAAACGAATAACATTCCATTCTTTTAGTTTCAACGGGTCTCCCTCTTCCACATTATCGGGATCGTCGAGCTCTTGGCGGCGTAAACCGAGTAGTTTTTTTGTATTCGAATTCAAGAAAGATTTCATCCTTTGGACTAATTTCACGTGACGGATCGAGGCCATGAATGAATCCTCGTGAACTGTCAAAAATACAGACACAGTGGGATAGTGGTACCGTCTCAACGTACTCTGATCTTCAAAGTCGTCGGGTACCGCGTCGTCGCCCGTGGGTGGATCCATGTACGGGTACTTGAACACGGACAAATTCACCAGAAAGACTAGATAATAAAAGAGTTGACTGAGAGAGATGGATTGTAGCATACACAAATGAGAGGAACCAAAGGACTCGTTGACTGTGTTGCCAATGTTTGACTGTTGTCGTTCGTTGATACGTAAATTAACGGAATTGAGGGACATCTTCTTTGTCAATTCATAATAACATGTGACTGATTGCAAAGATCGATCCTCGTACATGTTCTGATCGCTGGTGTAGTGGATACTGTCGAGCGATTGGTACAAGACTTCGTCCTTGGCGTTAGCTCGCTGAAACGTTATTGCGAAATCTGCGCCGTTATTGCGGGATTTGCGGGTGACCGTTGACCAATCGTCGAGCGCCGAGACGATTGCGTAGCGGATTTGTTGTTGATTGTTCGCTGTCACTTCGCAACTATAATTCACACCGTCGACGTCGTCGGCACCGCATTTCACCGTTTTTCCTACGAAGTCGTCGGTTTTGTATAGACAATACACGCTTGTGGTGTTGCCACTCAGATTGCTAGTAGCTTCCAACTGGTAGCCCTCTTTCGCCAAACGCTTCAAATATTTTTCTAATTCAGCGGCCGGCAATGGTGTGCGCGTTATAAAGAAATTGAGCAACTTCACATTTTGCACTACCGTGTCAAACGCTTCAATGTACACGCGAATCATGGTCCACAAGCTTTCGATAGGACAATTGCGATGAGCCACAAAAGAGACCACTGGATTGATGATTGTTTTATAAATAGACAAATACTCGGAATTGATCGCTATTTTTTGTGCATGGTTCCAGGTGACGGTAAAAGGTAGACAATGCTTACCCAAAAATTGCATGGATTTATTCAATAAATATTGCACTATTTGTTGCTGTTCCGACAGCACTATATACTCGGAATTGTCGCAATTGAAGACATTGTCTGTAGTAATGGGTTTTTGTTGCCCATCTACCGGTATGGGTTCTAGACACGGAATTACAACATCGTAGTAGCGCAGCGGCAAATCGGCCACGATGTGTGTTTCGGTATTTATCAACGGCTCCGTGCTATTATAATACAATACAATCGTGCAATTGACCAATAAGACTGTATTTTGTCCCTCGCGAATACTGGTTTCGTTGAAAGTGGGGATATTGTGACAGACGATGATTACAGTCAGGGGGTCTTTTTGTCCGCCTTTGTCGCTGATATCAAACTTGAACAGTTGGTTTTTTCTCGTATTATCGGCAGTGTTAAACATTGGGTATTTTGTCAACTTTTCATAGCTGACATCTTTGGTCTGTAGAAACATCAAGAAATACTGGCTGTCGGAATTTTTCATGGACGAGGAAGTCGAGCAGATGTCTAAAAACTCCTCCAAATACGACAAGGTGATTCGTCGATGATATGTAGTATCACCCCGTATAATATGTCATTGCAATATATTGATATTGTTTAATATGTACAAGCGGAATGAGAACGCTGACTAAGCATCATGGCTAAAAGTGTATGCACTAGTTCTAGTCCGTAAGACAGAAACTAACGACAGATATACGAAAGTGGTAGTTAGTCCAAGGGGCGGACCTTGTCGGTCCTGCCCTTGGCTGTATTGTAATGTATACTGGTAACTGTGTAAATAGAAGTGTTTAATAATCAACGAGTTTCCTTATACATCAACCTAGAACTAAGAGTATAAGATTGATCGACCCTAATGCCTCACACTCTACATGGCGACCCTGCACTAAAAGATCCTGTATTAAAAGTTCCTGCCCTAGAAGCTCAGAAGATCCTGCCTAAAAGATCGTGCATTAAAAGACTGAATGGCACTGTATGGAATTAACAAAATAACACGACAAGAATATTATGGCATAACAGTAGAGACCAGTGGAAATTGGAAATAATATATGATGGACAATAAGCTGATAATAAACCAGGCCAGAATATGTAAATTTCAAAACTACAGCGAATTGGATGATGTTAATGACCAGATGGAACAGAAAGATTTTTTTTTAGGGTTTTATTTTAGGGTCAAGAGAGACAAAAAATTAGATATGGAAATTGGGTATAAATGAAATTTTGATATAAAGGACTTAAATCTGAAGTATAATAAATATGTAAACATACCAAATTCCAGGAACCAAAATTCTTAAAAAGAGTGTAGGCTTAAGGTACTAGAATTATAATCAGGCAATAGGTTAAAATAATTAAAATAAGGGTGTTTTTTTTATCGACATTTTCTATTATCATTAGGTATAAAATTGTAGATAAGTATATATTATTGCGTAAACAGATATTGACGGATATTTGGTCAGAATATTGACGGATATTTTATATCAGGTACCAATTTATTAGAAATATTAAAAATTACTTAACAAATTTAATCTTTGACTTAAAAACTAATGCAATTTAATAATAATTTAATTTTATCTTTTATCTCTCTAATAATAAGGATTCAAGTTAAAATAATATTACTATAATATGATAAATAAAAAAATGGACTAACTCGTAGTGGACATCAGATGTTGATTAACGTAGATATTGATTCTAAAGTGCAATAGATATTTATATTAAAGTTCAGCAGCGTTATGCGAAGACGGTTGTGCTGAGGTTTTTGCTGTTTATGAAAGTTTTCTTTTGTCTAAGATAATGTTATTTTACGTATCAATTATAATAATTGATTTTTTTTTAATCAAGAATATTGAAAAATAAATCATTAATATTTTTGCAATCTCTCCGCAATTAAAACAATTTATTAAAAATCAGTTCTAAAATTTTTGAAATGTTTTCCTTAATTGAGGCAAATGTTTACATAAATTTTAAAGTAGGTTTTAAGATTCTATTGCGAATTGATTCCAATACAATCATTTAACGTGATTTCTTTCCACCCATATGGACGTAAAATTTGAAAAATAATAATTTATTTTTCTGCAGTATCTTAGTAAATAAATAAGACTTAAGGCAATTATTTCGAAGTTCTACCCTAAAGGGGTTAAAATTGATTTTTTCGATAAAGAACTATATTTGCGAAAATTAGACCATTAAAATCAAGTTGACAAATTTGTGAGTACAAAGTTTAGGAGAATATTGCTTTTATTAACATAACATTTACATTTTATAAATATTTGGTTACATTTAAGTTTGTAATTATATTTTAATGTATATCTAAAAATTAAACTAATGCTCGAACGGCACAAAAACCTTCCACGAATTAAATTAAACACTGTGAATTATATAACAGAGTTGGTAAAATACACTTAGTGCCAAATTTTACCAAAAACGTAAAATAAAATAATTTAGTGAACTAGCGTTTGTTTGACTTATAATGCATGGCTTTGTGTTTGATGAGTGGTTGATAGAAATATGAGGCATAGATTTGTACAGTTTCCTTGAGTCTTGCTTAAAATTTTTAATACGAGTATCTAACCAAAATTATATAAATTACACAGTAAATTTTTGAAACAATGACGCACCTAGAATTACATTTTAGCTGTTATTCTATAACTATACCGCGAAATAGCTGCGAGAGTGTGTTATAACAAAAATGGCAATTATCTTAACAACGTCCAGTCCAGTCATAAATTGTCTTATAACTTCGATAATAAAATTTGTTTTATAAATCAAATAACAACCTGGTTCTATTTTAGTATTTTTGCAGCTAATAACTAGAGTGGTGATTTTTTTTTATTTTGTTGAGACTAAAATAATTACTGGTTTACTAATGTCTCTTTGAGGTTGCCTTTCTAAAATATCAGATGAAATATGTTTTTAATACTAACATTGCATAATTAAATAAAAATCAAAGTATAAACTTTAATGAAATTTCAGGATAGGTAAATAATTTAAATAATTTTCTTCCATGTGTTGCAATAGTGAGTTTATTGACTTTATGTTATTATAAACAAGCGATGGCGCGATCTAGTAAATTACGCTGACAATGAAATTCGTCGCATAGTACGACCAAATTGGAACATCGTAATTGCAACAAAATTAATAAGATATGCTTATTCATTGTTATTTGCGAATATTGATTTATAAAAATACACAAATATTAAATGTAGGTAACCCTAAGATTCTAATAGGCACTTAGAGTTCGATGCATATTATGTAATATGCAGAATCAGATTTGGTCATTTTAAGACTATGATTAATTTGAGCTTCGAACAATAATGCAACAATATCCTTGGTAACGATATCTAGTATAAATTACCGATATTTATAATTATATATAGGGTATTATTTTTTTAAGAGGTTTATAGTAATAGTAAATTTTACAGGTACAACAAAGTTATATATATCATATTTTTAGTTGAATCTTATCATAGTCTCTGATAAACTTAATTTTATGCGTTAAACCAAAAAGAAAAAAAATTATTATCTCTCTCATAACGAAAACTTATTTTACCAAAATTCGCGAAACTTTAGACAGTAGCAGCGCAGCATATATGTCACTTCTACCCTGGTAAGGTTAGAAAAAAAAAAGGCCAATAAAACATAAAACTCCGATCATTAATGATGATATTTCCTAGAACAAATATTGCCATAGCTATAATCGATGGCTGATGATCACAAGGGTTTTATTGTTAGGGATGGTTATGCATATGAGAAAGTTTGGAGAAGGTATGAGTACATAAAAATGGAATGTGCGACAGTGAATATTATACTTAATTTGTCAGGAATCTTACAGGAACGGTCTGATCAACCGCAAATGTATGACAGTCCTGAGCGCGTATATTATTAGCTAGTCTGCATAGAGAGTAATATGATAAAAGAAATAAGGGCACTTCTAATTCATTAATGGTAAATTGGGCGTTAGCGCCATTATCTAAGCTATGGCTGATGGAAAGAAGTGTTACCTAAAACGAGAAATAATATTAAAAATAGTGCATAGGGTACCCATAATACATAATGTAAATTCACAAATATATTTCTACCAGAATCACCGATCAGCGTATGACTTAGGTACGTCGCTGAGGTAACTGGAAAAAGGAAATAATATGTAGAAAAAAAATTAAATTCCGGAATAATCGTATATTATCAAAAATGTCGACATTGTGATATTGAAAAAACAAAGCATGCAAAATATGAAAAACATAAAGTAGAAAAATGGATAAAGGAAGTATGGTATAACGTATGAAGTGAATTTATTAAAAATCGTTGGAGAAAGAAATTCAAATGCGCTAAATAAGATTTTAAAAAAAAAAAACTACTTATGACGCAATAAAAATGAACATCTGATGGTCCCAATACAATAATACGTAATAGTTTGAGTTTGAACAATATATATAGTACTTCAAGCTCCCCAGTTACAACTTTCATACGTAACTTTATGTATTCAAATTCAAATATTTTTATTTATCGTTTAGATATGTATACAAGCAAAACAATTAATATTATATTAAGTTAATGTACATTTAAATGTTCTTATCAATATTAAAAATGTATTAACTGATGAATAAGGACTGCGGGGAACAGAAGGAAGCATATATATTTTCTATAAAAAAAATATATTTGGAAAAAACTGTAAAACTCTTAATATTGGATGCATATTGTTCAATAACACTAAAATAGTGCTACATTGTACTCTTGATTGTTGTAACTCGTTATCAGCAATAAATATATTATTAATCAAAAGGTCCATATTGCTTTGCTTAAGATGTATTCAAAACATTAGTTTAATAATTACAATTTTTGTATATAATTAATATGTCGTTGGCAAGTAAATAGTTTTTGAATTTAAATATATTTCCATGTCAATACCTGTTCAGCTTGTAGAGTTAATCAATTATTATAAATTTAAAAATACCTAATACATTTTTTCTTAATTAGAATAAAATTATACATACATTTTGTATTATATTGAGCGAGATATTGAGCGTATATATATAAACATATAATGCGTACACCCGATCATACGTACTAAATCTGAATGTGTTATGAATATGTTGATGTACAGGATGTTGATTATTTAATTTAATATTATTTTATTTTATTTGTTCATTTTTATATTTTATTGATTGGTTGACGGAACTATTCAATGAGCACTTTTAATATATACCTATTTAAAAACAAATATTTCAATTATGCAATTACTTAACTTATTCACACAGCAGTGTCTTTCACAAGTGGCCATAGTGAAAGCCATTAGCTAGGATGCAAATTGAATGAGTTCAGTCAATAGTTAACAATTAGTTAGTTAGTTCTTTATTTAGTATACATCATTATACATGCTACAGATTACATTTTTTTTTTCATTACAGATTACATTTTAAGAATATATATACACATACATACTAACACATACATAAATACATACACATATTTTTCAGACAATCATAACCATGAATAATTTTTTTTATTTGGTTACTTATTACAGATTTTAAATTTTTATAAGGACTTTTGTTTATATACTTATTGTCATTTAATCGGGTTACTTTACAGTAGTATTTACATTGTTGTTGATATAAGAATAATTCAGCAGATAGCTGAATCATTCTTCTAAAAAAGGAGAAGGTGTAGTATCACCCCGTATAATATGTCATTGCAATATATTGATATTGTTTAATATGTACAAGCGGAATGAGAACGCTGACTAAGCATCATGGCTAAAAGTGTATGCACTAGTTCTAGTCCGTAAGACAGAAACTAACGACAGATATACGAATGTGGTAGTTAGTCCAAGGGGCGGACCTTGTCGGTCCTGCCCTTGGCTGTATTGTAATGTATACTGGTAACTGTGTAAATAGAAGTGTTTAATAATCAACGAGTTTCCTTATACATCAACCTAGAACTAAGAGTATAAGATTGATCGACCCTAATGCCTCACACTCTACAGATAACAAAAGAGCATTTTTGTTCGATGAAAATCTTTATTGCTTTGTAGTCGGGATAATAAAGTGTTGCTAGTATGGAAGAAAGTTGCGGCGTGCGGATACGTATTTTCTCGTATTTGTTCTATGGGTATGTCGTTTGTAAGTTTGTAGCGGGTATGGGTCGAACTGACACTTTTTTTGTGATGGCGTGCGACTGCGAGTCAAAAACAAGGCTTGCAATGTCCGTGGAAGAAGAAGAGGTGGTTGGTGGTGCTGTTGGTTTTGATTTGGCGGTCGTAGTAGTAGTAGCCGCTGGTAACGGCAATGGCGTGCAAACAAATCTTTCGAATTCGACGTTATCATCGACCGTGTGCTTTGGGAATGCTATAGAAAATTCCGTTTTTGTATTGACAATCATGTCGTCGCCCATGGAAGTGGGATACATAGCGAAGAGATCAGAATTCATTTGACATTGGACCAGCTTGATTTGATTGTTAATTTGATTTGCTTGACCGCGCGTGTCGACGCATAATTTTCTCAGATTATCGACATTAATGCCGGACGAAGACGCCGCTAAGAGAAACACAATCCTTATGGTGTTTTTCGTATTCGTGAGATCGACAAACGACGGGTAGGCCGCTAAAAGATGTATAATTAGCGAATTGGTGGAAAGACATTGGATCGGCGCGGTATTTTTATCATAATCTTTGCAATTAATATAGACGACTGCATGGCGAAATGAGGCCATCTGTTTTTTGTCGAAACTCAACGAGGAGATGCCGTTCTCATTAAAAATCACCGTCCAACATAACGTGTCAGAGTTTACAGTTGAGAATACAGGTTCTCGTAAGCCCCCACACGTCAATGGATTTAATATGCCCAGTGTGCCGCTCAAATGGTTTACATTCAAGGTATCCAGTTTTCTCACGGTCAGCGCTTGCGTCTTTTTTTGATTGATGTAAATCTGTAGATTATTGGTGAATCGTAATTGAGTGCCACTGATTGACGGATTATACTGATTTAGTAGAACCTGGCATCCACCTGGGAGGGCAGCTCGTGAAACAAATCCTTTGCTGCTGTTATAACGAATGCATGCTTCTAAGTATTGCGCTTGTTCTTTGCTGGTATTAGTCGTCGCGAAAATTACCACATAATGTAAAAATTCATTGGGCAATGTTTGCATGCTGCTACACAATTCGACAAGATCGGAAAATTTTGAGTTGCAAATTACGGTGATATAAATATGCCCGTCACCCGGTGTGGTATTGGCTAATAGTTTAAATTTTGAATTTTTCACGCGTGTCGTGGTGTTACGCGAGCGCAAAAAGGCCGAAGTGGCGTACAGCGCAGCCGCCGACGACGGCGCATCTTTGTTCAGCGTTGCAATTTTCTCTTTAGCGCTACTTGCACTAGCATCAGTCGTGTTGGTTTTAAACCACGCGCTAAGTTCATAATCGGGTATCGTCGTCGTCTGGCTCGGCTCTTGCAATGTCGATTCTTGGGTATAATTCGAGGTCTTTTTTTTTGCGTTGGTAAAAACAATCTTGCGTCGAACTACAAAGTCAGCATAATGTTCGCCCCAATTACTAGAATCGGAATCCGGCAATTTCACTTGATCGCCCACCAAAAACTTGGTCTTTATATTTTCGTGTTTATAAAACACCGGATTGCTATTTCGCTGCAATGTAATTCCGTCGTCGATCCACAATTTGCGTCGCGTCAATAGTATACTCGTCACACTGGATAGCTGTTTCAAGAGATAGTAGCGCTGTTTGCAAAGTGTTGTCCATTTATTTATATTCTCTTTTTTTAAGGCGGCGTAGTCAGTCGGCGAGATGGTCAACAAAAGACTGACGTCAATGGCCGGCAATTCGACAATTAAATGATGCAGACTGGCACAAATGTCGGCAATTGTCTGCGTCTTGTCCACGGGCACGAGAAACATACAATGACTATTGTTGTTTTTCTTTTCTATCTGAGCGAAATCAAACGAATACGGTCCTACGGGTAGTTTTCCCAGTGGAACGAGGTCGTCGGGTAATGTACTTTCATCGGCTTCTTCTGGTTTTTTATCATCGCTTTCTTCCTCACTATCTGTGTCGCCGGGCCGATGAACGTGTTGCGCATCGTGTGTTTCGTGAATGCTATTACTACTTCCCATTTTGTCATTCACTTTATATAGATTTAGTTTTTCGGCAATGGATTTGAAAGCATCAGCAACAAAAACAACCGTTATTCGTTGTGTTGATTAATATTATAAATTATAAATAATACGCTCGAGAGATAGATAAATGGGATACTTACTTATCATTTTTTCGAAACGCTTTGTCAACGCTGCAACTAATAAGATATCGGTATGTCGATATATCCGACCGTGTTCTTGTCACTTTTTCTATGTCTTGGTCGCGGCATTGGATCCGCTGCAGCCGGGTTACGGTTACATGAAGATTTCTCGTCCACTGACGACAGTGCGTTTTTTCTCTGAAACATGGAACGTTTACCTTTTCATGACATCAGCCTTCGACCGCGACCCACTCCCTTGTTTGTCATAAATTCCAAAAAAAATGAACTACTCGGCAGTCTCCTGGTGAACCAAACAAATCAATCGTACTTGAGCACGATGGCGGTGGCGTATTTGAACAACTTGAATTTTCTCTTCACTCCCTGGCAATTTTTTCTGCAGGTCTTTATGAATTGGAGCGTGTATGCACGAGCGACATTTCCACAATCACCGCCGCAAAAGGTTTTTTTCTTGAACTCTCAGTGTCTGGCGAATCAATCGCTTTTTGCATCGACGACAAACCACGCATCATACGAGGAGGCACGCTTTTTCGATCTGTCGACCTCCGATTCTCGACGCTTTCTCAACAACCCCGATTATAACCCGGAAGTGAAAAATCTCGTCCTAAAAAATATCTGTCATGTTTGCGAGTCCCCACCAACACTTCGGCGCATATGCATATTTGGCACGATTTGATAGTCAACAACCCCGGATATCCACCAGACACCTTGATTGATATATTGTGCGATGCGCGACCGGTACATCCCACAAATTGTGGTCTAAATTTGACAAAAGTAGTAGAAAATGATCCGTATTTTCAACATAGCATTAATGAAAACGCTGGCTTGCCGCTCCTCGTCATTGTCAACGATATCGGCGAATGGAAGAACGTGCGCCACCACTTAACTTCCATGGACGAATTAGCCAAGACACACAGTCCTGCCCACTACAGGCGTTATCGCGTAAAAAATTGGATCCTAATGATGCAATATGTGATAGATAACTTTATTTATGCTTTGCAAAATCGAGTAATCAACGATGACTTTAAACTAAAGCTGCTCTTTCCCGTGTACAACAGCAGAAAAAAAATTCATAATCTCGGGCTATGCGACCTTGCTCGAGTATTTCATTACTCCAACTCATCTGACCATGTGTCAACGCGACTCTATGAAAAATACGAAAAATGGTTTGATGCTCTATACACAACGTTATTTTGCGCGCAAACAAAAATACACTACGCATAATAATAATTATTCCCATCGACAGTCCAATCGCGTCCCACCTATCACTATCGCTACAAATGCACCGCAAAAACTTCGCATGGCAAGCGACGACAACGACGTTTCTCGAATAATAATTGAAGGTAATCAAAACCACATTTATTTTCCATCGTCAGTTCATTTCAACGGTTGGAAGTTACATGTGTCCGAAATGTGTCTAGTGCCACAGGTGAAATCTGGCTAGTCGCAATACTATACAACAAAATAAATAGCCGCGGCCGGCCGGGGCAGCGCTACTACTGCTACTACTACTACTACTTCAAAGAGAGAGAATAGTAGTAAGCTATCGCAAAATAAAAGTAGTAAAACGTGCGACAGCACGATGTGGCGTCACATTTATCTGGCCTCTGATGATGAACAGGACATTATGAACAAAAGAAAAACCCGCGGCGAAAATTGTCTCACCGCAGCCACAAAAACAACAAAAACGAGAAAAACTCGTCGAGTACGCCCTCTTTCGGCCTTTGCTCGTCTTTCGGGTGAAAACTCGACAGATGAACAGCAGCACTATGAGAGCGATACCAGTTCATCTCAAAGTAGTAGTAATGGCTCGGCAAAGGGACGTCGTGGTCCGCAAGTCGTCTTAAAAAAAAAGATCGCGGGGTGTGACGTCGCACGCCAACAGATCCCACGTGCGACGACGTGTCCCTCGCAAGCAACATCTTCGCCATCGCAAGCGCGAAGATGCGGTGATTGTTATCGATTTGGACGAAACTCTGATTGATAAAAAATTTAAAATGTACCCCGGTATTTACGACTTTTTGAATACTCTATTTGCGCGCTACAGCTATGTCATTCTGTGGACTGCGGGCAACGATGAGCATGCAGCGCGATTTTTAGAAGAACTCGACATGAAGCCGATGCCTTTTACCAATGTAATTTCTGGCTTGCGTCTCACCACAAAACCGTCAAGCTACATCAATACCATTACCGCAAAAAAAAACATCATGCCTGACGTGTTGATCGATGATAATTCCAAGCATTTAACAATGGGCGACTATGACATCAATGTCAATGTACGCGATTTTTATCGCGAAGATAACTTAAAATTAAAACTAAATGACACGGCGAACTACTCGAATGGTTCTATTTATGTTAATTATGACAAAATACTTGAGCACGTGCAAAAATGTATTTCTCAATGGTATCAGCGCCAACGACATGGTAAACATCAAGAAGGTTCCAAGCTGGAGCGCAAACGACAGCAAACGGCCAAACAGTTGATCAATCGCATTGAAATTGCATCCGACGACGACGAATACTAGATACTAGGCCCGTGGACGGTCCGTCCACAAAAAGCAATTTTTTTTTGTTATATTCTATTCTTGCTTGCATACCAGCGATATTCCTGTTACCTAATTCTGCATAGCGCGAGGAACGAGAGACCACATAATACTAAACATATATAATTACTCCACTTTCCCTATGACGCGACGTACTATTCGTATTTAGACACGAACGACCTTGAGAAAAAAAAATTTGCTATATAATAATGATGCAGGGTTTATAGCTCCAACCGCTCCACCGCTCCAGCCTGTGATTGGTCGGATATAGTCACGTGGTCTTCTCGTACCTCGCGCTATCGGCAATGTCGTCTACGAAGAGCGCGAGGTGGTCTTTCTGTTTTGTTTCCTCGCGCTATCGGCATTATTGTATACGAAGAGCGCGAGGCACGACTGTTATTTTATTTGCTGAACAATAATCAAAAGTTATTAGTGTGTATGGAGTGATAAAAAACGTGTACATATACACACATATAATATGTTCTTTACGTATTGTATATTTTATCTGCCTATCTGCTGCTTGCGCCTCGCGCTCTTGGTATAACGTAATAGGAAGAGCGCGAGGTAACGGTAACGAGAAGACCACGTGACTATATCCGACCAATCACAGGCTGGAGCTGTGGAGCGGTTGGAGCTGTAAAGCTTGCATCATTATTATATAGCAAAATATTTTTTTTCTCAAGGTCGTTTGTGTCTAAATACGAATTCCTCGCGCTATCGGCAATACCGTATACGAAGAGCGCGAGGTAAATGAAAAGACCACGTGACTATATTCGACCAATCACAGGCTGGAGCGGTGGAGCGGTTGGAGCTGTAAAGCCTGCATCATTAGTATATACAAAATATTTTTTTCGTTCAAGGTCGTTATTTACCTCGTGGTCTTCCTATACGTCACGTCATAGGGATGGTGGAGTATTATATATATGTAAAGTACTATATATATTAAAAAACGTATACCTCCATACCCTCCACCTGTTCATATATATCCTATAGGAGTTACTGCAGTGTTTCAAATAAAAAAACCTAAAAAAAATTAAATTTACATATTATTTACTAGTTTTATAATATATATATATATATATATATATATATATACCTATCTACTATCCTATTATGTACGTACTACGTACTATTCGTATTTAGACACGAACGACCTTGAGAAAAAAAAATATTTTGTATATACTAATGATGCAGGCTTTACAGCTCCAACCGCTCCACCGCTCCAGCCTGTGATTGGTCGAATGCGGTCACGTGCTCTACCTGTGACGTCACGATACACAGCGCGAGTAGAAACGACCTTGAGAAAGAAAAATATTTGCTATATAATAATGATGCAGGTAATACAGCTCCAACCGCTCCACCGCTCCAGCCTGTGATTGGTCGGATATAGTCACGTGGTCTCTTCAAATTAAGAAAAATGTTTCATATCAACATAGGTCCGAAAACGATTTGTTTTCGAGAAAAAGACAGAATAACGTTTATAATAGTACAACACATTGTATATCACGAACATAGTATTTGTGGACCTATGTTTGTTTACATAAAAAAAAATTATTTCGAAAAATACCGTGTATAATATGTTAAAAACGCATATTTTTAGTCAGCCGGTTTACCCAATATTTTTAATATTGGGTTTGGTTTAAGTTTAAAACCCTATATCTTGAAAACCCATCATCAGGTTGTGGATGTAAGCGCATTGAGAACTACATGATATCGAAACATTAGGAAAATCAGGAGAGGACAATTTTCTATAAGAAACGTGCAGGTTTTTTAGGGTTAGCAAACAAAGTACACAAGTATATTAATAAAAAAAAAGAAAGAATTAAGAAAATTTTATTTTTTAAAGTACAATGTTATTTTATTTGTTTTGATCTTTTGTCATAGTGGTATTCCTTGTGGATTGACTGGTAGTCGGAGAGTTTGGGGGTGGCAATGTAAATTGGAAAACTTGTCCTGAAAAAGAACATTCTAATTAAAAATAGAAAATTATTACAAATTGGCAGTAAATTGTGCTAATTGAAGTATCATTAAATTAAATTAATAAAATTTTATTACTTTCACTTGTATTTAAGTAAACATATATGTAAACAAATATGGGAAGTAGATTTTATTAATTTTTTTATATTAATGAATAAATAGCCTTATTTATATGCACTTTTGCAAATGTATGTTATTCGGCTCAAAAAAAATAATTTGAATAAAAGTTTTTTAACCAACTTTTAATTGTCTCATTAAGCATTGATTTAAAATGTATATAAATAGTACCGGATCAACTTAATGATATCAAAAGATAACGGTGGTACCAGCAGTAAACTCTTTGACTTAGGGCTTATTTGCTTTTTTTTTAATAGTCCAATATACTGCCAATATGGTAAAATTATTTTAAGAATAAAGAGTAAAAAATAAATTTTTGTAAAAAACTAGAAAGCATGATTTAGTAAGTATAACGTACTAAAAATTAAAATATACCTAGTATAATGATCTTAGAATCTTTTATCAATGAAACTAACAAAACTAAAACACTAGTTTCAAATTTCCACTAAATTTATTTTACAAAAATTAAACATGACAATTGTTTCGCTAACACAGTGGCTTCTTCAGATGTAAGATCTTAACTGATGGATTTCCATCAAATAAAGGCTAGTTCTCTTACGTAACCAGAAAGCGTTTAGCGCCCAACGCTTTTTGATGTTGTCTTTGAGTTACCAGTTACCATATAACGTAAAAAAATATTTTTAAAACATGCCATTAATATTTTTTTTAACGTTACCGTGATTAAAAAAAGGCATGTGATCTAGATTCTTTTTAAGCTATAATTTATTTGTTTATACAATAATTAAATAAGTGACAATTAAATGAAAATAAATAAATAATTAATGTATCTGTATTCGTCGTCTTTCACTCTAAAAAACTTTTAGTATGTAGTAAGTTAAATAAAAGTATTGAAAAACTAAAATATTGTGTTATTCTGTTAACGCTGGTAAGAATTTTTGTCTTCATTTAAGTTGGGCTACTATGAAAATAATTATAAAAAAGTGTCTTTAAATTGTACCTATATGTAATTTATTTATTATAAATACAAAAAGAACTCTTCAAAAATGTTTAATTTACCTGAAGGTGATGTATAACGACATGTCGCTACTGAATCGCCATCAGTGGAAAAACTGGCAGATTGCTGACATTCATGCATATGACCAGACTGACCAGAGCTTCTGGGTAATTGACCAGAATGATCTTCGATCCCCTGGTTATCCACAATGTCTATTTGAAAAATGATAATCTTAGACTCCATCAAGGACAAAAAGAACTATTAATTTAAAAGTTAGTTTTTTTAAATGTTAAATAATACCAACTATTAACAATAATGAATAAAATCAAAATAAAATAAAGAAAAAATCGAGAACTTCCCGACAGGCAGAATTATTAAATATCGAACCATGATTTTATAATGATAGAGTATTTGCAGCTAACCCCTTACAGAACTGAGGAGACAGAGTCTGATTTAATAACATAGGAAAGACATAATACGCCCCTGAAATAGACTTGACATTCGAAAAGGCAAAACTGCATAGACTTTTAAAATCGTTATTGGGGCCAAAATGGTTTAAGAAAGAAAATAGTTAAAAAATTAATTACACCGGTGTAAAATGTTTGAAAAATCACTTTTTCCCAAGACCCTATTTATTAAGCAGATATATATATATATAATACCAATATATATATATATATATATATATATATATATATATATATATATATATATATATATATATATATATATATATATATATATATATATATATATATATATATATATATATATATATATATATATATATATATATATATATATAATTTGAGATTTGCACATTCTCGCTCTTGTCCAAATTTATGCAAAAATTACTACTATTAGTTTACCCCTCGTATATACCAGACCAAAACAGCTTTTAACATTTAGATGCCACAAAAATGTCTGTAAAAAATTCTCTCTAATTAAACCATTTTGTTTACAAGTTAAAGCTATATAAATTTAGATTTAATTTTAAAAAATTGCTTTTGCCTTTTCAAAAAATATCTTATTTGGCAATAAAGGTAAATTACTTCACTAAATTTTTAATTGTCATTCTGCTTTATTTTCCATGCAAAAACTTTTTGCGAGCTGGAATTTTACGTAAGTTAATTATTTAAAAAAAATCCAAATGTTCCGGGCTTTACTATTTATAATTATTGATAAAAAATAAGAAAGGTCAGAAAAATGGGTAAATAATAATTAAAAATAAAGTTTGTCTGTGTTTAATAAGTAGATTAGCTTCGAAGTTATAGCTCCTATTAGAAAAAAGTTGGTTACCTGAACTAAATAATTATAAACTAGATACAAGTGTAGTAAGTACACGTAAAGGTTAAATTCAGATTTTGTATTAATTACTTTTTTTTTGAGCGTGTACCTCTAACTTTGGTAAAAACCAAAGCTGATTATTTGCCGAACATGGTAATAATAGTCGAAGGTATCTAAACCCGATTAATCAGTCGGACTCTAAAATTAATTTCCGGTTAGAACATTAAAAAATGTGCCAAACTTATTAAGATGTAAAGACATTACGATGATTTTTGTTATTACAATTGCCAGTCGAGGACGTGCTTGATTTTGGCTTGATTAACATGTGTATGTGGGCCACATACATACTTAGTCTATATTATAAAGTACTGACAGTGTAAATTAAAAATAGGAATAATAATTATTGTCTTTAATTATGTCTTTGATTTTGGTTTCTATCATTTTGGTTGACATTGTCACGCTGACCTGAAAACAATGCGAAGTATATAAAAATTTTCTTTTATAATTCATAAAATGATTTTTAACACGGGGCGAATTTAGAAATTTAACTAGACGCAAATTTGTAAGAACATCGTGATACAACAGATCGGATAAAAAATAAAAATAGGTAAAAAAGTCCCCAAAAAATGCGTTGTACATATATATATATACATATATATATATATATATATATATATATATATATATATATATATATATATATATATATATATATATATATATATATATATATATGTATATATATATGTATATATATATATATATATATATATATATATATATATATATATATATATATATATCTATACATATCTATACAGGTTTACTCAGCCCCCGTTTCATAATTGGCCTATCAAAAGCCTACCTATAAACACGGCGTATATAATCGGTACTTTAACAGTGCAACTAAACGTCACGTTTTGCGTAGGTTCACTGAGTCTCCCTCATATATTCTATAATGGCTTATGTAACATGGCTTCCGTTTATGGAAATGGATTTACTGGGCGCCCCCACACTGTTGCCGGTTATTTTACTGGTTAACTTGACTTTGATATCAAGATATTTTGGTACTGATAAACGTATAATTTCTAGTACCAATTTAATTTTACCCACCCTCTGAAACGTTCATTGGTATTAATGCAAAATTTAGTAAGGTAACCTACAAAAAATAATAAAGTCAAAACTTACGGAGGGTTATATTGCATTTTTTTTTCAATTGTATATGTTATATACCGTCAGATAATGACAGATTTTCGTTGACGATTTGCTCATTCATGCCTCTTAGGGTATTGAAAGTTACATCACAAATAAGTAAATTAAGAGAAAAATTGAGCAGTTCCCGCGGTGCAATCATTGTGAAAAGTGGGTTTTCATTTTCACCCATTTTTCCGGAGCCCAACTTCATTTAGCCCTTATCTGGCTTTAGGTCAATATATTTTGCGAATCCTGTAAATTGATAATTTCATACTTCAAATTGGCAGTAATTAGCAAAAGGGTTGAAATTATAGTGTGAAAGTGTAATAAAAAATAAGTATTTGTTGATGCGGGGAACCGCTCAATTTTTCGCCTATTTTACCTGTTTGTAATGTAACTTTCAGTAGGGTAGAGTGGGGCAGGTTCGGACAATTTTGGACAAAGTGATTTTCTGCATTTATTTAAGCTAAAGTAAATACTTTAAGAAAGCAAATGCATTGTTTTATGTGTTTGTAAATTAATAACATAGCGGTTTTTGAGAAACGTTGCACAGTTTTTTGTAAAAAAGGGTCTAGAAAAAAAGTTGTATTTGTCCGAAGGTGCCCCATGGTGGGGCAGTTTTGGACACACATGGGGTAGATTCGGACATGTACTTCATAAATAGTTTTTTCTTTGAAAACTTTATTTTAAATATGCTAACGTTAACAAAAATCAAGAAACTTAAGATCTAAAAGAACTTTTCCACTTAAATATGCAAAAATGAACATTAATATCATCATAAAAAAAGTTAACTAAAAATGCTTCTTTTACGAAAATCTTAGAAAATAATAATCAAAGAGGACATTTATTTTAAATTTAAAGAACTAAAATTAATATTAAACTTTAAAAAACTAGACAGACGAACATTCCCAGCAACAGAAGTGGGCGTGGGCAGTTTTGCCTCTATGTCAGATCTTGGGATGGTTGAAATATCATCCACAGTGGGAAAGTGGAATCGGTTGCGCGAATGTCTTAAATATTTTACAACAAATTCGCCGTATTCTGCAAGATCTATGACTTGACCTACGTAATAAACAACTGTCCTTTTTGTAGGAAATTTTACCACAACATAATCGCCGCATAAAATCTTCTCATGATCTGCAAAAGACAAAATAATTCGCTATATTATAAACAAAAAATAAAAACAAAGTTTTTTACCTAGAAGTTTAGCGAATTCATCGCAATCAGATTCCATATCAATATCCGAGTCAGATGAAGAGTCGAGAAATTTGTTCTTTTTTTCTATGGTTTTAAATAATTCGGGATCCAAATCTGAATATGTGTCACTTTCTTTGCCTCTTTTCACTGCCTTTCTAATTTTTTTCTTATTTTGTTTCTCTTTGATATTCTGGTTTCTTGTGGATCTGCTATTTTTGAGTTTTTGAGTGTTTGTTTCGTTTATTATTAACTTTTTCTTGGTTTCAGATTTCTCTAACTTCAGTCTCCTGATTTCTTCTAATTCTTCGATTCGAGTTTTCTCTGGCGTGCTTGTATATATTCTTGATTTTCCCAGACGTGATTTTCTATTCGTTTTTCGGGGCGGTGCTTTGGGGAACGGTTTTATATCTGATGGCTTCAAGATTTGCATTGAAACAATATTGATGGACGGTTTTGTTGCTTGATGCACAATTTCATCAACTATTGATCGAATCATTGCTGTTGCATCTTCGTTTCCAGAAGCGGTGTATAAATGATGGTTACATGCAGATGTAGACGGCTGATTAATATCCACATTGTCATGTTCAGATGGAGATGTGATAGCATACGGTACGCCCTGGTTGTTCGACTGTGATACACAACTGTGATCTATAATATTGTCAGGTTCTTTATGATCTTCATTTCCTTCAGTTTGTGGGTTTGGCCGATCTGTAGCGTAGGCTCCAAAGAAATCTGTATCTGAAAAAATAAGTCTGTTGATGGGCCACAGACCAGTGCTTGAAAAACCGCTAATAATGTTTTTAGGCGTAAAACTTTGTAAGTAAGGTTCCGAAGTCAATTTAGCAATGTCATATATTGTTATAGGTGTTCCGGGTGGCTTAAGATGTAATCGTTAAAAGATACTTTGCATTTTTGCTTAAATGGTCCGTACACTGCCTTATCTAACAGTTGCATCTTGTGCGTACAGTGTGGTTGGAAAGATAACAGCACTATACCGTGTTCTCGGGAATAATTGATAGCCTCAACTGACACATGAGTCTCATGGTTATCCATCAACAAAAGTATGGGATTCATTGGACTGCTCTGAGTGTGGTTTTTAATGTGTTCTAATAATTTAACAAATAATGAAGCAGTCATCCACCCTGACTTAGACCCGTAACCTATGGCACCAACTACAGAACCATTTAAAAAATGATTTTTCATTCGAATGCGGGGATATATATACATTGGAGGGATTGTACTACCTGTAGCAGAAACAATGCCGCAAAACGTAACTTTCTGCAGAAACACATTGACCAACAACTCTTTTGCCAGTTTCTGCAATCACTTTAGGTGCCTGAATGACTGTTGATATACCGGTCTCATCCGTATTCCAAATACGACTAGGAACAAACTTGTATTTATTTTGAACCTGCGAATAATTTTTAAAAAATTCTTCAACATTGTGTTCATTGAAAGCTGACGCCCGTGCAACACTGGTGTTTTCGGGTTTTCTCAATGATAGTCTTGGATGACGCTTCATAAATGACCGCATCCATTCGACGCCAGCCATTTCGTTTAGTTTCCACTTTACATTTGTTTTTCCCAATTTAAGTGCATATTCAAATGCCAATTTGCGGGTTGCCTGATATGTCAAACCATATAAAATTTGCGACGATTGCTTAAGATATGATTCCAGTTCATTTTCTTCGTTTACCGAAAATACTTGCCGCGTAGCATATTTTGATAAGTCTGAACCGAGGCCTGAACTCTGACCTGATCTCTCATCACTTTCATTTCCAGAATCAGAAAGGGCATTTTGACTCTTGGCTTTTTTAACTCGGTCATGGAGTGTTGATTTTTTCACATTAAATAAGCTAGCCGCATTTCGTATGGACATATGATTTTCAATTACATTTGAAACAGCCGTTTGGATTGTTTCTTCGGAAACCTCGGGTTGATTTCGTTTCTTAACATAGTTTCTGACCATCCTAAATAAATTGTATATGTTACATTCCAAACGAAATAATCTATTTTTTAATATCTTAAAATATTAAATATGTGGGGTACCTCCGGACAGTCCGAATGTACCCCACTCCATACTGTCCGGATGTGCCCCACATAAAGCAAATTTATACTACCTAACAAATCTGAGAATTGCGCTGTTGCTGATTCTTAAAATATAGGTTATGTGCTGTATTACTCTTATAATATTCAGGAAGCAACTTCAAAATGAACCAAATTACAATATGAAATAGCTAAAAATCCTACGAATAGATGTTCATAATACTTACTTGGAGGTCATTGTTTATTATTTTTGATAATATCTCTCACACTTCTTAAAATACCGGCACAAGATTTTACCACGCGGCGTAAACTAAGCACTGTTGCCAAGTGTTAAAATCCCAAATCGCTTGTCGTTTTGTAAAGCGGTAAATTCAAATTGTCCGGAGGTGCCCCATGTCCGAACGTGCCCCACTCTACCCTACCCTAAAAGGCATGAATGAGCAAATTGTCAAAAATCTGTCATTATCTGACGGTCTATTAACATGGAATCTTATTTTAAAGGTTTAAAAGATCAATTTACTAGCAGCCAAACAACTAACTAAAATTTTATATAATTAAATTTCATTTAACAAAACACTCGTACTAGCAAAATAGGACATAAATCCAGAACGAATATATAAAGCCAGAAGAAATATATGAAAATCTGAAAACCTACATTGAGCCATAAAAGAAGTTGTTTTAGTCTAAAATATAATTTAAGTTATGAATTTAAAATACAGCGAAGAGCTTTAAAATAGAGACATATATTAGCGGTTGGATTTTAAAATGGAATGATGATATTTTTTTAAACAACTTAATAAATGCATTTTTTTAATTTCTTAATTTAACAATCATGATTAAACTTATAAATACAAACATACATATCCAAAACTGGACTTAAATTCATTGTCTAGTGCCATTAACTTAAAAAATTATAGGATTCTTTAAGATCGCCAATTCAATTGACCAAAATAAGTTTTGCAATTCAAAATACAAACCAAGTACAAAACTGGAAGGCTAGATATTAAAGGCTATAAAAAGCAGTGTGGCACGCTACCTAGGAAATTTTTAAAATATTTTTTAAGGTTTAAAAATGTCCTGTTTTCTAGGTATATTTTTTATAAAATAGATACCTAAAATCGAGTTAACTTCGATATTAAAAAATATTCATTTTATTCAAATATAAAAATTTATTAATGTTTGTATTATATTGGCTATATCTAACCAATTTAAAAAAGCACAAAAAATACACAAAATACTTTTTTATTCTGAATTTATTAAACGTACATTTACAGAAATATAAAAATAACTATAACTTAAGTCTTTTCCCCTAATTTTTGCCTTATGCTTTAAACTTAAATAAAACAACGATATTTTATAACTAGTACTAACTATAACGGAATATAATGATTTGGGCTCGGTTATTTTTGTTTAGTGTATTGATTACAAACATATATTTTTATCGAATTCCACTTCCGGTCTCCAAAAACCGTTGAAACGTTTCTCCATTAATTCTAAAACTTCATTTTTTTTGAGAGGATTTTTTTTTTAATATGTCGCATAAAGAAGTCTTCCGTTACCTTTTTTTCTTGAGTGCTCCATTTCATTTTTTTATTTTTTTTTCTTATTTGGTTTGACAGTATCTTTGCATTCGATTCCGGTTCTTTTTGTATTGGACTAATTGTGTTAAATTGTAATACTTCCTCGCATTCTTCTTCTTCGGAATCTATTATTTCATCGTTTATGTTTATATCACTTAAGCTATAGTTGGCGCTTTACCTTTCTGGAATGACGTCATTTTTGGTTATTTTTGTTTGATTTATGTTAACTGACAGTGACAAAAACATTTTGAAAAAACTCATTGTCGTTTCTTTACAACAGTCAATGCCGGTTTTGGTTATGTGTCTTTCAGAATATATTCGTCAAAATTGACATTGATTTGTTGTGATTCTTTTTAAACTTTTGCAAGATGCCGCGAAGATATAATCAGCAATCACAGCTAATAGTTTTGAATATCTTGGCTTTTTTTCAATTGGAAAAAGAGCAAGCTAAAAATGGAATCCTTCCGCAAACTAATAATATAATTGAACGAGCTTCAAATGCAACAAAACTTAGCCATACAACAATCATAAATATTAAGAAAAGAGGAATAACGAGCGATGAATCCTTTACCTCCAGAATGTCTCAAAAGCAAAAAGAGGTAAAAACAAAAATTAAAGAACAAAATAAGAGATACGATCTACTGCATGTATGCGAAAAATGAATATGTTACAATGCAGACTTTGCTTAAAAAACTAAAAGAGATAAATGAATATTTTAATTTTTCCATCACCTCGCTAAGAAAATACGTAAAAAGTATTGGTTTTAAGTGAAGAAATCAAATAATAGAAAATACCTGATGGATTTGCCCCACATCGTCCACAAGAGAATCAATTTCTTGAGGGAATATGTCAAAAATCAAAATCTAGGACAAGATGCTTATACCACCGTATTTATTGATGAGACTTGGATTTTTAGTAAAGGTTCGTTTAGAAACAGCTGGCAGGATAACACTATGTCTACAAGTTCTAAAAAAGCTAGTGAAGGTCATCGATATATTGTAGTTCACGCTGGATCAAAGGAAGGATTTATTAAGGGGGCCAGTTTAATATTTAAAAGTGGACTAAAAAGCGGAGATTATCATGACAATATGAACAAGCAAAATTTTGAAAATTGGTTTAAAAATCAGCTGGTACCAAATCTTCCTCCAAAAAGTTTGATAGTGATGGACAACGCAAGCTATCATTCCGGCCTTTTAGAGGATATTCCAAGAAAATCATGGACAAAGCAGAGATTGATTGGATGGTTAAAAGAAAAGAACATTGACTTCCCAGAGAGGGCCATGAAGGATGAAATATGGAGCATTGTAGAAAAAAATTGTAACATTGAAAAAACATTCTACCTTGACGAATATGTGAAACCTTTGGGCCACAAAATACTAAGACTTCCTCCATACCATTGTCAATTTAATGCTATTGAAATGGTATGGTCTGAGTGTAAGAGGAAATACGACCAATACATTGCTAGTCTGAAGGGGACACCATCGGAAGTTTTGGCCATGTGGGAAAAAGCGATAAATGAAGTATCTTCAGAGCATTGGAAAAATTATGTCAGCCACACAGAAAGGGTAATCCAAGAAGCTTGGAACACAATACAGATATGTGATGCTTCAGACATTGCGCCACTTGTAATTAGTACCGACGAAGACAGCAGTGACGATGAAGAATTTAGTTCTGATTCTGAAGACAGTGAAGGGGAGTAGTTTTTATTTTTAAAGTTAGTTAGTTATACATTAATTTCTCTCTTTTAGTTTTTAAAGCAAAGTCTGCATTGTAACATATTCATTTTTAGCATACACGCAATAGATCATATCTCTTATTTTGTTCTTTACGTAATCTGTGATTTTTGTTTTTACCTCTTTTTGTTTTTGAAACATTCTGGAGGTAAAGGATTCATCGTTCGTTATTCCCCTTTTCTTAATATTTCTTCAGTATTGTCTGTAATTGAGAATTAAAATAATTTTGATGAAAATGGGTAACTGGCGTCAATTTATTATATTGCAAACAAAGAATAAGACTAAGATGAAAGAATTTATATTAGTTAAGTCTTATTTGCATATATAATTTTAGTTTTTGAAGTTATAATAGTTATTTTTGTATTAAGTGTGCAAAATGAGGGTTTTTTTATGGCAATGAGAGTGTTAATTTTTTGCCAGCCATTTTCGACAAGTTGCAGCGCTTTCTGTACAGAAAATGCCAATTTTAAATTCGCTTTAGCCAGTGCTGAACGCACCCCTCCTATCTACATCACTGCATACGTTTAGGTTAGGAATCATCGCTGAAATATAAATAATATAAGAAATACGTTATTTGAAACCAGCGTGACGTCATTCCAGAAAGGTAATGCGCCAACTATACAACCCTTGTATTTCTCAAAATTATTAGTTTGAGAAAGAAGCAGAATTTTGGAAACTTTTGCTGCCTGATATAAAAAGTAGCCAATTGTTCCAGATCCTCACCTCCCATTTTTAGAATCTGTGCAATTGTTGCTAGATGTTTGCGAAGCTTTGTCGACGTTAGTAAGGCAGTTTTCTTCGGATCACCAAGAGCTAAATTTACATGTTTTCTAAAGACTGATACATAAATACGGATTATAGGTTTTGAAAAAATTTTCTCTATATAGCAGCGCGCACTCTAAACCCTCCTGTGTGGTGGTATCAAATAACACGGGCACACCTCGTCCTCTTTTACCTCGTATGACAATCCTTCTAAGTTTTTTAACGAGAATTGTTTCTGTAGGGGACAACAGACAAACAAAATATCCTGATTCATAACTACTTACTTGAATTTGATTGTATGTATCTAATAATATTCGTTGAAGTTCTCCAACACGTCGCTTGTTAAATAGTAAAAGGCTACAATACGTAGATTCAATTAATAATTTGTAAGCCGCTTCATCTTTATTATCTTCATTTAATTTCTTTCTTTCTTTAGAAATCAGTGCATCTAAATAGGTTTTCATTGCGGCAATATCCTCGGGCAGTGCCATTAATGTAGGCTTATTGAATCTATTAAAATTTAAATGGTGTCCAGCCTCAGTGGAAACTTCAGTAGCCCATTCATCTTCAATTAATTTTCTAAATGAATTTAAAATATTTAACTCAGGAGAATTAATATATTTTTGAATTTCCATAGAATAAGCCGCACTAATTGCTTTTTTTAATAATGTTCCCATTTGAAGAGCTAAAGAGGGTGACTTAAACATTTTTTTAGAATTGTCGTAAGATGCGATGACACGAGTTGCAGTTACAATTGATTTAAATTTAGAAGGGTGTAAAATCGAAAAAAGTGTTAGAGAATTTTCATGTTCAATTTTTCGTACTTCTATAAGTAAACGAGCCAAACGTCTCATATATCTCCTAGCAACCAATGACAAATGCTTTTCCTTGTGGGACTTGACGTATTTTCTGGCCACTTCGCAAATGAGTTTATCTCGCTTCGCCACCAGCGATACTTCATCTGCCCTTAAGGTGTGAAGAACTCCCGATGTACGTAAAGGGTCGTTAGGGCCAAAATTATCTGACATCATAGTATGTCCATCTCCTTGAGGTCGTAAACGTTTTGAGGTTTTTAAATCTTTATTGAAAGGACAACGTTTTACATGTCTTCTTAAGGTTGTTCTGTCATAATATCCTCTACAATGAATGCAAGGAAGTAATTGACACAAATTTTTCTTGTGGTGAGTTCTACTTTCTTCGATAGATGTATTGTTATATTTTGTTTTCTTGCTTTGTACTGCAATTGTTTCACCAGAACAGAAATCACCTTCTTTTCGAATTTTGGTTATTAACTGTTTTCGTTGACGGCTATTTTTTTCCATAGATAAAAATTGCTGCACCTCGATTTCATCAGAGTGTTGCCGCGTTATATGCCTTGCAAAATTATTAACTTGAACATCACAATATACGCAGTTGTGTTTTCGTTTTTTACTGTAATATTCGCATTGTTTGGTTTTGACGGTACAACTACAACATCAGTGGCAGGTAAACTGATATTCGGATCTTCCGCATTCGGTACTCCATTATAATCCAACAACAAAAGTTTTTCTTCAGTATCAGAATTCTCATGAGGTTGGTTCGAAAGCGATGCAACATCATAATGGGCCTTTGGGTTTTCAATTACATTATACATATTTAAATCGCTGACTGATTTTATTGGTTGAAGCTGTGTGTATGCTTTGTGTTCTTCAGTTATAGAATTTTCATGGAATTGGTTCATGAGAGACGGAGTATCAGAATGGGTGCTTTGGTGTATCTCTAAATTATCAAAAACAAAAGAACTATTTGTTTTTACTGGCTGTAGCTCTGCATATTCTCTCTCCTCATCTAAATCAATGCCAGAAAATCCAGACACGGTTTCACAGCTGCTTTCAGTTGAATAAACATAATCAGGATCCACAGTATCATTTTCAGATTGAACATCATCATCTATAAAACAAAAAAAAATACAAGTGGTTACAGAAGTTAATGCAGTTCGTTATATAAAAATCAGTGGCGGCTTGTAATCATTTGTAAAGGTAAAGCAAAACATCGGGTCACAAGGACGGATCTATGGGTGGGGGGGGGGGTCAATTACAGACTCATCAACCATTAACTGATAAAATCCTTCCAAGTAAAATTTTGTATAATAAACTTTTTTATTTTCTCTCCAATATGGTTTAAATTTTCTTTTAAAATTACGATTTTGGTTAGTTTCGTTCATATGTCGTTTCTCATCGAATTTGTTATTTCATTTTGTTTTAATATAAAGTTCCTTTTTTGCTGTATACCAAAGGTTATGAGCAATTTCTAATATTTATTTAAAATGTATTTAATGTGTAACTCTAGCAAACTACTTTTTCATATGCTCGTTATGTATTAAATTTACCTTTAGAGTTATCTTTTTAGTTAGTCGTGTAAATCGATTCTTAGTGCTGATTTTTTACCAAACCAAAAGTAATGAGTATGGGCCATTTTTAAAGGATACCTTAGGTTTTATATATTTAATCTATATTGTTCAATTTTTTAATATGCGCTAAAAAACTTTAACTAATAAATTTAAAAAATGTTTAAAATAGTGTAGTTTTTGTGATACAGCTTGTAGATCCTGGATACGACTAGGTGTTTCCGCCCCCATAGAAAATTTGCCTAGATCCGCCCTTGTCGGGTCATACAGAGGAAAAGCCGACCTAAACAACAACGAGAGAATGTAATGAAGCAGTATTTTATTGAGAAATATATTTGCTTCATACTGGGGTCAATGACCTGTCCCGTCTGACCTGAAAGCCGCCTCGCGAAAGGGAGACGTAAATACCCCGAAAGCGGGCGTAGAGGCAGGTTTTGGACGGCTTGGATTTAAGCATCTCTCGGCGCGCGCTTGCTTTCCTGGAATGAAAAATGACCGGCTCGGGGATTTGTTGCGATGAGATGTCGCGAATGAAGAATACAGGGTTTGTTATAAACGTTAAAGGTAGGGTTGGAAGGCGGATTAGAAAAAATCAAAGAACTTATTGAGTTGTTTCTATAAAGCCGGGTCCAGACTATGTAACAAAACACGTTAAATAACAAGTTATACAACAAATTTGTTGATTAGCTTTGTTTCATAACTTGTTATAAAATAGCAGAGACATCCAGACTATGTAACAGAACAAAACTAAACAAAATGAGTGCACATTTTACTACTGGAAGCAGTGGCAGTTGTAGTATTTAAAATGACCTCAAACGTAGAAGATGTAATTTTGGCAGCAGCAGCTTGCGTGATTTTATGTAGGCGACGAGTAAAGTCTAAACGAAGATTTTGGGTACGGCCATCGTTAAGAGCTCGAGGAACATATAGTGGAACAACTCTTTTAAAGGATCTAGCAATGGATGACATAAACCCATTGACAGGAGACATTAAATGTGATGGTAGTTTTAAAAACTTTTTAAGGATGGCAAGTTCTGATTTCGAATACCTTATAAATAAAAGTGGCCATAAAATAGGCAAAAAAGACACCACATTTCGAGATGCAATACCAGTAAGAGAAAGATTGGCGGTTACTTTGAGATTCTTAGCAAGTGGAGATTCCTACCAAAGTTTAAGCTATTTATTCAAATTTTCTAAGCAGAGTATTTCGAATATTGTGCCAGAAGTGTGCGACGCTCCCATCGACTGTTTAAGCGACAAAATCAAAGTAAGTACATAGAGTTTTTCCAAACCTCTTTATTCATTCAGTTACAAATAAAAAAAAATTAGGACATTTATAAATTCAGAAGCATTTGTGTAAAGTTTAATTCATTCTGACTCATGTCTTCTGCGCCTGCGTATGATTGAGTCTCAGTGTCTGTTTGAATTGGTGAAGTATCGGATATATTCATAGCGGACGGCATGGTAGTGTCTGTTTGAATTGGTGAAGTATCGGATATATTCATAGCGGACGGCATGGTAGTGTCTGTTTGAATTGGTGAAGTATCGGATATATTCATAGCGGACGGCATAGTAGATAACCCAGGTCTATGATATGATTGATCCTCAGTGTCTGTTGTAGTTGGTGAAAGTAGAGTAGATGCAGGTGTTTCGGACGCCGGAGTAGTGGATGGCTTAGGTGTATTTGAAGGTATGTCTGCTATCTCCGCTCGGTAGAGAGCATTATTTATTTCGTATTTCGCGAAGGCTAGAACCGACTTGCTTTTGAGATTGGGCAAGATCCCTGCTACATATTCACCGTACACATCGAAGTCATCTCGTTTTTTTATGTTACTCGATAGTTGTTTCATTACCGCGTAAGCTTCTTCAGATTTTGTATCTAACACTCTTCTCTTGGTACCTTTTGTGGTAGGAACACGTGCAATGGTTTTTATTACAGTTTTTTCTTGACATTTTTCTGTATCACCTTGCACTTCTTGATGTGACTCTGGTTGCTCTTCTTCCTTCAACAAAAAAAAAACCGGTAAATCATTTTTTTAGGTGCCTGAATGTCAAGAAGCATGGCTACAGATTGCAGAAGATTTTAACCAGAAGTGGAATTACCCTCACTGTTGTGGTAGTATGGATGGAAAACACATATGTTTACAAGCTCCAATGAACACTGGAAGCGATTATTTCAACTACAAGGGATTTTTTAGCATAGTGCTTTTAGCAATAGTTGACGCTAACTATTGTTTTACCTATGTAAATGTAGGTTGCCAAGGACGTTTGTCTGATGGCGGAGTATATGCTAACACTACATTTAAACAGTTACTTGAAACGTCTTCCTTGAATCTCCCACTAATGAAAGTATTACCAGGAAGAACATCACCTTCACCGTTCGTATTTCTAGGTGATGAGACATTTGCTTTGCAACCGCATATTATGACTCCCTTCCCAGGCACTCAACAGAAAGGTTCACAGGGACGAATTTACAATTACAGACATAGTAGAGCTAGGCGTGTAGTCGAAAATTCATTTGGAATTTTATCTGTCGTATTCAGGGTTTTACGAAAACCAATGCTTCTTGAGCCCGAAAGAGCAGAAAAGATAGTTTTAGTATGCTGTTATGTCCACTAGGTACTTTTGATTCAGAAGACACGTCTACCGGGGAACTAATACCCGGTACATGGAGAGTCGAAGGTCAACCAAATGGTACTTTGTTAAGACTCAAAAGGATTCCTAGAAAACCCAGTGTACTAGGCAAGGAAAAACGAGAAGAATTTTCTTTATTCTTTACCAGTGAGGAGGGAAAAGTGCCGTGGCAGAATAATTACTGACTTCAAATTGGTTACTAATTTAAAATGTAAGGTACTATCACGATCAATATAAACTGATACAAGAAATACTCTATTAAATCTCCTAGACTATTATTTCAACATAACCTAACATTTTCAGATATTAAAAATTTGACAGTGACAATAAACAATAACATCGATTGATTATTTTCGCCAATAATTAATTTATTGTTTTGATTTATTGATTTGATCAGCTGTCAGCTTGACGTTGTTGAGAAATAATAAAGAAGAACTGTCAACCTAACCTAAAGATCATCGTTTGACGTAAAAATAACATAAAAAATTAACTAATAGACCAGGACGTGTACCAGTTATATTTTATCGTGATGGTACTACTTACCTGTGCTGTTTTGTTTTCACTAGCATCTTGGGTATCTGGTTCGGGAGATAGACCACCTTCAGTAGAATGTCGTGGCTCATTTTTGTCTTTTAAAAATAAAAGCATTTTAAAAAAAATCCATTTTGTTTTATACGGAGCATCAGCTCCATCGCCACTCCTTCCTTTTTTCAACTCCCGTTGGAACTGCCCAATAAGCATACGCATTTTTTTTTCAACTTCACTTGGATTTGTTTTCAATTCTGCACCTAGTTCAGTCCATGCGTCATGTTTTTTATTTCTGTTTTTGAAATCCATGAAGGTAGGATCCCATAATACTCGATGCTCACGAAATAACTCAATCAAATGAGTGGTAAGTTCTTTTGACCATTCCATCGCGTAAAAAAAATAAGAAAAACCAGAGTGTGCAAAGCGGCAGTTCTGGCAATACTAAATTCAAACGCCCCGCCGGCCGCTGGTGCTGCAGTACATGTTTATTAACACAAGTATGGACAAGTCGCGGCGTGTTATAACACAAAGTTTTATAACTTTCTTTGATCTTTACCGACACCTAATGGATAACATAAAACATGTTATATAGCAAGAAAATTGTTGTATAACATTGTGTTTTATAACTTTTTTACTTGAATTTCTCTAACAAGTTACAAAACTTTGTTAATTAACGTGTTTTGTTACATAGTCTGGACCCGGCTTTAGACTTTTATTTTATTAAATACCACAATATTTAGGGGAATTTTGTTTCACCGGATTCACCCGGCGAGCCGCTACTGATGAAAATTAACATCAATATTTAATATTTATGTAGATAACAGTATGAAATCCGGTATATTTGATACCCATAACAATAATGTAATAGTAGTCGGGACAAAATGTGTAAACCACCATTTGGCGGCCATCTTGGATTTTAACTTTTTTTAATAGTGAACTTGCAAATCGCCATTTTGTAACGGCGGACATTTTGGATTTACACTGAAACAGAATTTATTTATTTGTATTGTCACCAGAACCGAAGGTGTTTACCAAATTTCAGATCAATTTGTCAACAGGAAGGGGGTCAAATTTCAATTACTAGATTTGACCCAAACAAACAAACGGGACCAGCTAAATAAAACCGTTTAATAATAAAAACACTTAGCGATACTATTACTCTAAGCATTGCTCACAAGAATATCATATACTATTCTAAACTAAATACAAGGTCAGCATTAAGTTTATTCAGATATATACAGACCATACAGGAGTGACAACATTTCGACCAGTTTAACAAGCAAGTGTTTGGCTACGTTTCCAATTTTTAATATTTCCATACCTAAATGAGATATTGGGATGCATATGCTAGTGTTAGCTCAAATTTCTTGGGACGCCTATCATACAAGAAGAACACCAAGACCCTGTAAAATTTTGAAAAATTCATCGGTCCCCAAAATTTACAAAAACTGTTTTTATTCATTGTTGCTGCATTTAAATATTTCTTGTTGGATTTTCAAAAATCAATTTGTAGGATTTTTTGAAAATAATTTTTAAAATATCTTTTCTTAAAAAAGTGTTTTTTCACACATTAAGCTGTTTTTTTTTAGAAAATTTCACCAACCTGTTTTTGTTAACCAGAGTAGTATTTATCATTTGAAAGTTTCAAAGTTGATATCAAAGATACAGGGTGTCAAAAAATGTAGTAACCTTTAAATAAATGCAAAGCCCCAGTAAAAATATTCGATAAAATTTGAATGCCCTTTATAATGAACCAGTTTAAATTTGAAAGTTTTTATATAGAATAGTTTTTTAATAACGGGTTTTTTAACTTGCTTAAAACAATAAATACGAAAAATACTAGTATTTTGTCTAAGTGCACTACAGGACAAGTTAAAAAACCTTCTGGATATAGTATCCCATATTATTAAAAACTGAACTAAAAATATTAATATTTTCAAAAAATCTTTCAACTTGGTTCTAGAAAATTTATCAAGGAATATTTAAACGCGTCTAACAAAATATAAAAACAGGGTTTGTAAATTTCGGGACCGAAGTATTTTTAAAATGTTTCAAGGTCTTGGTTTATTGTTGACTAAATTTAGAAAATATCTGTGGTAAATGCATCCTAATATATCGTTTGATTACAAAAATATTTGTATTGAAAATTTTGCCAAATATGTATTTCTCCCATTATTTATAACCAGCAGTTTATTATTATTAAGCCACCATCGTCATTCGGTTTTTCCCTATTAGTTTAATGCCAAAATGTTACCAGTTCATTCCCATACTTTGTTGTTTAACGCAAATTGGATAATTTAATTTTTAGTAAAGATTTTTTTAACATTTCACTAGGCCGCCATTTTGTTCCGACATATTCGACTTTTACCAAAATATTACCAGGTTATTTCATATAAACCTTCATTTTTTACCGGGTGAATAGTTTTTTAATTTTGCGTCGTTAAGTAGGTTATAAGCCGCTATTTTGTCTCACCGTTTTTCATTTTTAACAACATTTTACCAGTTTATTCTTACGTAACACTTGCTGTTTGTGCAAAATATGAGATAAACTGGATAGATAGTTTTTTGGCAATAGTAGCTGCTATTTTGGATTTTTACCAAATGGTTAGCGTGTCATGCCCTATGACCATTAATTTTTGACCAAAATTTGATGTGAATTCAGTAAATAGTTTTTATATATACTGCGAACATGCCGACGGACAGACTGACAACAGACGGACAGACTGACAACACACAGACTGACGGAATTATGGAAACATGTCTTACGGCAACTAAAGACGTGAAGTTCAGGAAAAATCTATAAAATATATAAGAAAGTATCGTTCTGGCGGACATATTGCGGTTGCGCCATCCTATCTTACGTACAAATAAGAAAAAAATGACAGTTCATTTGTTGGTTGCAAGTACGTGCCAACCCATATTAAACTTGTTATGGGAATGGCAATTCATTACATGCTTTTACAAGACTGTAATTTTAAGGAATATTTTTTGAGCAAATTTACATATATGGGTAAAAACCCAGTCTATTCTGGCGGTTGCAAAAGTCCACTAGGTGGACAAATTCGTTTTAATATTTTCCTGAATTTATTTCAAAAGGTTTTTAATGAACTTTCCTGCTCTTACTTTATTGAATTTTAAATACTATGTTTTGTATTCAGGTCACCATCATCAACTTGATTTTTTTTAAATACGAACCTGCATTTTTTATTTTATGTTTTTTAAGCTTAGAATCTCTCAAATAGAAAAGTTTATCACATTTGTCCAAGCAATGTTGTTTGTTTATTAAACACATACATTCAAGAAAATCCGTATACCCAGTTTTCTCTAACACATTGCTTCTTATGGAAATATTCTTGCAATTGTGATACGTCATTGAGAGGTCCTAAGCTTTAGAAAACTGAAATATAAATCCAGTTTCGTATTTAAAAAAAAAGCTGATGATGGTGGCCCAAATACGAAAAGTTGCATTGAAAACATTATAATCCCATGTTATAGAGCAGCAACAGTAACAGTTAAAAAGTAAAATAAATATTTTTATTATCTATTAAAATAAAATCAGAAAATGGCTTGGAATTTTGCAATTTGCAAATGGCATATTAATTAGGACCAAATTGTGCAACTTTGCCTCAATTAAAACAACTTCGTTTTTGAGTTCCGTATGCATACACTTAAATTTGTGGCACCAATTTTTAAATGCATTTTTAAATTCCATAAAGAATTTCAATATTTTATCTGAAAAACCCCGACACAAAGCACTGTGAAATGTCTTAAATTTTTTTTAATATGTTATAGTCCTAACACAGTATTATAATAAAAAATTGGTGCTCGGTTAGATAGTTTCTCAATTACAATATAAAAATTATTTCAATTTTAGACTTTGTTAAATATCATGAGCCGTAAAATTGTGATTGTCCTGTATAATTATTATAGGCAATATTACGTATTGTCATATAGAAAATACAATTTAAAAAAACGCTTCTTCAAAAGTACTATCTATCGAATTTTAAGCTCAATTGCCAAAAGAAACTGTAAATTGGACTTAATCAAATTACGCTGGACATTATTAATACAAGTAAATTATGTTAACGTTTATAAAAATATTTCCCATAAATGATGATTGTGTACATTTACGCAAATCGAGAAGATTCGTGATTTTTTTAGTTTCGTCTTAAATATGGGTTAATTTTTTGGAGCTCCCTGTGTTGCAATATTTCAAACCAATTAACTAAATAGTATAGATAGCTTCAAGCAATCTTAAGTAGTCGAAAGAGTAAGTCGTAAACAAATAATGTACCCCTGTATAACATATATTACATTACAGGTGTGTTTTTGGGTTATTATCTCTCTGTAAAATAATTTAAAATAGAATTTAAAGGTGGTTGTGATCCTAATTAAAAAAGAATAACTAATTTAATTTTTTACTTTGTTAAATGTCCTGGTCCGCTATCGCCTTGTAGGTATATAATTGTAAGCAATAATACGTATGGTCATATAGAACTCTGTTTTAAGTAATATTGTATCATTTGTTTTATTATCATGGCTGATATTTTTCTTTGCTAGAATGAAAACGTGAAGTATGCAGACATTGTAAAATCCCTGTATCCCGCATATAATCTCCCATAGCGGCGAAACTATCTAACGGACCCCATTTTTCTTTTCAAAAAATTATATTACTGTTTTGAGACCGCAACATTTAAAAATCTAATAATTGTCTTCGAAATATTGAAGTTAGGAATATGGTATTTTGAACAATTTAACTAGCTGCAAAATCTAAGCAGCAAAACGGCGTGTACTTTTCTATTTCTTCCGGTTTTTTCTGAAAGTTAAAAGTATTTACCTTCCGATAAGCTAAGAAAGTGCAAGCCATTTTGCTCGAGTTCAAACCGTTTAGGTTTTACAGCTAGTTAAACCATTCAAAATGTCAAATTTCAAAAGCCAATATTTTGAAAACAACAACAGAATTTAGGTATAGACCATGTTACTTTGTAGACTTGAACCAAAAATAAACCGCCTTCGGAATAGTACATTAACTAAAAAGTAAAAAATATTATAATAAAAAATTATCATTTGTTGCTGCAAAATTTCAGCTGTATAAGTCGCCGCCAGGCCGATGCTATATTTTTAAAGTCGGCGTCAATTCCTTTAGTCAGTCATAAGAAGTAAAGCAATACATTTTTATTAATTAGGAATAGGTATTGGTTGAACTGGTGGCGACTTCAAAAATCGCATCAGTCTGGCGGCGACGTACATAACTGAAATTTGCAGCAACGAAAAATATTTTTTCTTTTAATTATTTTTTACTTTTTAGATAACTTATTTTTTGAAGGCGATTCATTTTTTTTTAATATATTTTTGACCTTTTTGTGATTTTTTTTATTATCACCCGGTATAGTAAACTTTATGATATCGAAACAAAAGAAATACTTTTGAAAGAATGTCACTTAATTGGTGCAGAACGTGTTTTTTTGGGAGTTTTATATAGGGTATCGAGTGAATATTTTTGAATTATGCTCTGTACATACAACTAACAAACCTTTATGCATATCGTATCCCTGAAAATCTGTTATTTGACCTCAAAAACTTATAAAATGACTTGCGGCATTATATTATATGCTATACTCCCCCCGCTACCTTTTAAGTGAAGGGTTACATGTGGCAAAAAATTAATACGAATTCACGTAAAATCTTTATGATATAGTGAAACCGTATGTTAGTCTATATTTTTCAAAGATTTTGGGTACTTTTTAATTAACAAATATTGAAACATTACAAATTTCTAGCTTTGTGCTAAACATGTTATTCGAAATGTCCGCTAGCTCTCTTACTACTACAATTATATATAATATAAAAAATTACACGCGCTAACATAATTCAGTTTAATCAAATATCAAAAAATATCCCGTTAGGATTAATATTTGGATGAAATCTAAATACTGTTTCAAGCCTATTAACCATAAACTTACTTAGTTTGCAAGATTTCTCTTTCAATTCACCAAATTTTTTACTGACCATCTGAATTTGTATTGTGAATTTGAGGTTTTTGATTTTTTAAACTAATAATGTATCAGATTTGTTGAAATGACAATGACTTGAAAGCTAAATATAGCAATGCATTGCATTAGGTGGGTACGTGAAAATGTCTCCAATACATTTGCAGTGTTCTGGTCCATACTGCATATCGCAAAATATTTTTATATTACTTTGTATTTTGTATAAACCAGTTTTTTTCTACAACTTTTACAACCAAGAATAAATTACAATTCATTTTATCGTACTTCCCTATACATATATTTAAAATTAAAACTACGAATAAATAAATATAGTTTAAAAGAACTAATAAACATGCTTTTAAAGCACATCAGACTAAAAAGTGAAAAATAATTTTTAATATAAGGTGAAAACAATAATGAACGAATAATACTAGTATTAGTGTAAAAATGCGTCGGGCGCTTTGTGTCATAGTACAGTTCCCAAGCGGTCACCCATTCAAGTACTATCCACGCCCGACAATGTTTGACATAAATTTCATGTTTGCATCATAGTTTAATTAGGTAAAAAACTTTTGTCGTATGTGTAGCGTATTAATATTATATTGTCACCGATGCTTTATAAGTGTACAAAGTTTGAATTAAATCTGTCCGTTTAAAGTGAGCCAAAATCGAATCCAAAGGAGTCGGTTAGAAATATGCATACAGGTGAAGCTGATAAAAGCATGTTAAAAAGATACTCACATGTAAATTGGGTACACATTTCCTTAATAAATGCCTAGAAGTGACAATTAAAAAAAAAACAAATTCTGTGTTATTCAGTTTAACGAAATAATCGCGACTGTCTGATTTGTATTTAATATTTTAATTCAATAAAAAATCGAAGGTTTATTAAATTTATCCATAGAAAATCCAGAAGGTTAAAAAGTTTTAAAAAGATTGATTAATTTAGAGAAATTTTAAAAAATGCATATTTTATTAAAAAAATCAGATTTTATAAAATTGGGCTAGTTATATTTTATAATTATTTTAAGTAGATAGAAGTAGCAAGTAGTAGAAGTGTATACAATTACAATCGAAATATATTCAGACTTTAAAATTATTTTTATTGACAAAATTTCTGTTAAAAATACTTCTTTTTTCAGTACCTTGTATATTAGACAAAAAATTAATTAAATATACGCATACAATATGAAAACAATCATTTGCACAAATAATTTAAATTAAAATTAAACATTAAGAAGTCGAATTTTTAGTTGCAATTTAGTGTTCTGTGTATCTAAGTATAAAGGGTTTTCCGTAATTTTGGTATTTTTAGTTAGTATTAAAGTTATACTGTCATTACTTATATGCAACTTTTAATATTTTTTTATAATTCAATTTCAAATATACAATAAAAACAGGGTATTCTTATAACTTTAATATAACACGTGTTTTTGAAGCACTCTATATACCTGCAAATAATTTAAAATTGGAGCTCTACATGACTTATATATTCAAAAAGAAAGTACCGTTTAGGAAAATACCGACCGATAAGGAATGTTCCACCCAGTAAAAAGTTTTTAATGATTATATGTATATAACTAGTATGTGGGTAATAATTCCATGAAATTTAAAAACCCGAACAAGAAATTGTTTTTATGGTTGGATTCAGGTCAATAAAACAGCGTTAGAAATAAAAATGTTTGTATTCGCCGACGTCTCGACATTAATTAGGTCATCCTCAGGACACTAAAACAGGATGAATTAAAATATAATATCAATATCATACTATTAAGACTATTACGAACAGAAAATATTTAAAATAGACGAATAATCAATTAAAACACATTACCATGTGACACATTAAGCAATAAATATTTACAAAAATATATCGACAAATATAACATTTTTTTTCAAACTTTTAAACAGATATTACCTACCTCCAAGTTATTACTCCTGTGTAATAATTTTTTTTAATTTAAGATGCATGTTAATTGGTGCTATTCTATAATGTTTTTATTTCCAATAAACTAAAGTGGTCAGTAAACAAACGAAACATTTAAAATAAAAAAAAAAACAGGAGTAGACCGAACATTTTAAAGGTGTAGGCCTAGACACAGAAAATTGTTTATTAAAAAATATTGTTCCTCTAGCACCTACTGTCAGCGCTGATTTTGATAGCAAAAAAAGTTTTTTTTGTTTTGATTGGATGTCAAGAGATAAGTAAATACCTCCGTGCTCACTCCCAATGATAATTTCACTAAAATCAGCTAACAGTAGATGCTGGCGAAACAATATTATTAAATAATCCATATTCTGTGTCTATACCTATACGTTTAAACTGTTCCGTCTACAGCTGTTTTTTATTTTAAATGTGTCGTTTCTTACTCTTATATAATATATTCACGTTTATTCTATTGGAAATAAAATCATTATAAATTAGCACCAATTAGCATGCACCTTACAGAAAAAAAATAGTACACAGGAGTGATAACTGCAAATATTTTGTGTTCGCAATCTTTAAATTAATAATATTATATTGACATTACATTTTAATTAATCATTTTTTTTAGTGCCCTGAGGATGACCTAGTTTTGGTCGAAACGTTGGCAGATACAAACATGTCATCTGCCACGCTGTTTTATTGGCCTAAATCCAACATTTTAAACCCTAATTAAATATCACTGAGGTCGCAAACTAAATCAAAAACCATTTTAAATTTAGGTTGAAATATAAAAATTTGCTCTTAAATACATAGTGTTTTTATAATATTAATGTTGATTTCTGGTCAGGACGAAACAAACGTACTGCAGAGATAAATAAAATAAAATGCAAAAATCCAGATTAAACCCTGTTTGTATTAAATTTTGTTGGTAGGTCATATAGTGTCTGAGATAGGGCAGTACCGCGTGGAGTAGCATTACGTAGATCGCCCTGTGAAAATTCAGTTATAATAAACTAACCTTATAGTTATAACATATTATTTTAACCACTTGTGCACTTACGAGGCACATACTCCTCCCAAAGTCCTCTAAGCTATTTAAATTTTAAAACAATTTACACTATATTTAAAAAAAAAAGAGGAAGAAAAACTGGAATTGCCGTAAATTCGTTTTTTAAATAAAATTTTAGGGTGGAATTTCCATCTATAATTATCTAAAGAATAAACAATGTTATCAAACAAACACACAAGAGAGAAAATTAAACATCGGACACTAAATCAAATGAAGCTTTTATATAAAATAACTGTTTTTCTCTTCTGGTTTCGTGACCTCAGATAACACATTGTACGGAAGTAATGATTGGAATTGGTCAATAAAAAATGTCTAGAAGTTGAATTTTATTTTGGTCGACGTTTAAGCCTATATAAGGATATCCTCAGGGCTATATAGGGCAGAACTTCATGTCAAAATGAAACATAAATTTAAAAGTGAAAAACTAATCAGATACAGGATTCCGAGCAACCGTACCATGGCCTAGCTAGTACTAGCTAGACCATGGTACGATCTCTCGAAGTTTTCCAGTTTCAAATTTATGTTTCATTTTGACATGGAGTTCTGCCTTATATAGCCCTGAAGCTGACCTTATATAGGTCGAAACGTCGACTAAAATAAAATTTGAACTTCTAGAGATTTTTTATTGACCAATTCCAACCATCCCTTCCGTATAAAATATTTGTTTCACCTACTAAAATAGACAGCGTGAAGATCTTGGTTTTTGTAAATACTAATCCATACGAAATGAAACGTAAATACTATTTTATATAATATTAGATTAATCTTTACTTACCTTCAATTTCCCTCGCCCTTGAAACGTTTGTCGCAAGAGACACTAGATATCTAGTACGCATGCGGAAATTATGTATTTTGTAAACCACTTGAAACAAGGAACTAACGGTAAATGATGTAATAAAACCCCGGCACTAGACAGAAAATATATTAAAATAGGGTTCTTAGTAATTTGTCTCGGATTTTTTCACGGAAAGACGTCGGGAAACCTTTACAAGTAGAACGAGTAATCTCCAGATTTTCTACAGTATTGCCAAACTTGGGGAGTCTCAGTAAACCCTTGTAAGTATTGTTTATATGATAGGCGTTTAAAAAGTTTTGCCTGGTAGCGCTCATCTGCGGACAATGGCTGAATTAAATTTTATACAAAACCATCAAAACGAGCCACTGGGGTTCCATTGCTTTTTTTGCTGAATAACGTCTTTTGTTGAGAAAGGATCTCAATGACACTAATTTGATTCGGACAGATATAGTTTTCGTCATGTCCGGTCTACCGAAATGTCCGGATTGTGGACGTATTTTTTTAACGTCAATAAATGCACATAAATACACCAGTACATATTTAATAAAGTTAACTGTTCAAAAAATAAACAAAGAAGAAAAACACAGACATATTTTTTAAGAACAATACAGAAATATCCATTATTTTTTGTAGAAAAGAAGTTAATTTTTTTATTAACATCAATAAATGCACATAAATAGAATATGTACAAATACATATTTATTAAAGTTAACTAATCAAAAAAATAAAGAAAAATAAACATAGACATATTTTTTAACAACAATACAGAAACATCCATTATTTATGGTAGAAAAGAAGTTATTTTTGACTGATTAATTTTTTTTTAGTATTTGTCATGCGCTACATCTTTTAATTTTTGTAAAAGTAGACGGTCCTGTAGCCGAACATCATTATCTTCTGCCCATTGAAGACATACAGAAAATGCTTTCACGGCATCTCCATGTTTAATTTTGGAACTGGACTCGACTTCATTTTCTTGAACAGTATTTTCATTGATGATACATTCGTTATTATTTTTGACTGCTTCCTCAATTATCTCCAGTTCTGTAAGCTCCTTGACATTCTCATTCAATCCTAATGCCCAGGTGTTAATTTGCTTATCAGTTAAATTCGTGTCAATACTTTTCAAAGACTGTTGTATGGCCTTCATGTCTGAACATGTGTCATCATCAGATTTCAGCTTAAGGTATTCACTGAGTGGAATAAGGTCTTCATCATCCCACTCCACTAATTCTGAAGACCAAAGCGCCGACCAACTTGCCCAAATATTTTTCTCGGTGATCGATTTCCAAGCCTGATCTAATTTTTTCACAGCATCTGCTAAATTATAGTTTTTTAAAAGCTGAACAATGTCATTATCTTTCGAATTTATTATGTGGTTTAATAAGCTTTTTCTATACGAAACTTTAATGTTTTGGATTAAATTTTGATCCATTGGCTGTATGAGGGCGGTACAGTTCGGTGGTAAGAACAACACTTTGAAATTTGGGTTGACATTGATATCCTCTTCGGATGTGTGTGAGGGCGCGTTATCCAGAATTAGCAATGCCTGGATGGGAAGTTTGGCTTCGGTTAAAAATTTAGTAACACTCGGGATGAAATGGTTTTTAAACCATTCTAAAAACAAACACTTGGTCATCCACCCTCTCTTGGTTGCCTTATATATCACTGGCAGCTCAACATTTTTAAAAGCTCTGGGGTTTTCAGCTTTTCCTATAACCAAAAGGGGAAGCTTATGGCTTCCTGAAGCATTACAGCAAGGCATAAAAGTGACACGGTCCTTTGATATTTTCCTTCCAGGGGCAGATTTTTCTTCATTGTGTACCCATGTCTGATCAGGCAAAACTCTCCAAAATGCAGCTGATTCGTCAGCATTATAAACTTGCGCTCTGCTTAAATTCATTTCACTAACCACTCTCAAAAAATTTTGCTGAAATGGCTGTATCGCATTTACATCACTAGAAACTCGTTCACCACACACTTTCAAAAAACGGATTCCATATCTTCCTTTAAACTTATCCAGCCATCCTGAACTAGCCAAAAAGTAATTTCTACCAGTTATTTGCTCATAAAAAAATCTTGCTTTAGTGCACAAAATATCAGACGAGATGGGGACATGTTTATTACGTTGTTGCAAAAACCATGTGTATAATGCTTGCTCTACTTCTGGATTTTCACATTTCTTTATTACTTTCCGTTTCTCTAATCCTTGAAATGATTGGGCTACATATTCTCTGATTTTCTTCTTATTTCTGTTGATATCGTATACAGTGGACTTCGGTACTTTAAATGTTCTAGCTACTTCTCGTAACTTAGCGCCATGCTCAATACTATCTAGGATTTTGCACTTTTGACTAAGAGTTAATGTAATATGTTGACGCTTATTTGACATGATTACAAATTGCACATATATTTACACTTAAAGCGCGAAAACAAGACAGATAAAAAAACGCGTGCTTCTCGCTTGGAAACTGTAAACCACACTAGACTCTATTATTTTAAGTCGAAAACACGCAGGGACACGAATGTGAGGTGACGTTTAAAAACGTTTGCGAATTACTGTCCGGACTATAGAGGTAAACTCTTTAACAGTCCGGACGATAAAAGCGTCTGGATTACTGGAGTGTCCGGTGTATCGTGTGTCCGGACTGTCGAAGTTGTACTGTATATATATATATATATATATATATATATATATATATATATATATATATATATATATATATCTGTATAGCGGTGCATATTGGCGCAAAAATCCGTGATGTAGGGAGTCATATCTGCTCCACTGCTTTCATATAGTCTCCAGGGCTTTCTTATAAGCTCCGCCAAAATGAAAGATTATTTTTATTGGCTGACGGATTTTTGTGGAAGGGGATATGATATGAATATGAAAATTCTGTTTGCTACTCCAAGGATATGACCTAGAAGCCAAACGAATAATAATAATAATGACAGAATATATGAAGAGGGGAAATTGGCGGGAAGTCATGATCTGTTTATTTGGATTTTTTGGATATTCAGAAAATGTTTTATTTAAGGGAGGGTTCGAAAAGAGTTTATTTTATCACATGAAGTGTCAGAAATAACTTAATTTAATGTTAATCCTTTTAAGGTTAAAATAAAAAACATTGTCTAGCGGAAGCACCAAGAATTTATTTTTCGAGATGTCGTTAGGGCCAGAGTACTTTCTAACTTACCTGTGACAAATCAGTCAGAAAGAGATTAGCGAGAAGCAATTACAAAAGAAAACTCAACACATTCTTTAACATATCAAGGAACAAACATATCGTTGGTCCCATGCCAAAACCATGAATGTGCAAAACTATAGTTTTGAGATAATTGCAATTAAAGTTTGTAATAATTGGGAAAAATAAGGTTGTTGTGAGATTTTAATTATATTTTTTATATCGACCAGTTAAAGATGTTCAACAAAATTTTGCAAATTTTGAGTTTTTTCTTGAAAAAAAAAACACATTCGTGGTTTTGCCTTTGAAGAATTTTTTTAAAAATCAGTTTCGCTGAATAGAAAAATTGAAACAATTTATCAAGTTTTTGCAAAATGGTTTAGTGAAAAGACAAACTAAATAATAGAATGTAATTCTCAACTTATTCACAGTAAAATGAAACATTTGTTCTTTGCAAAAAGGACTAATCACTTTCATCTGAGTCATTTTCCGGTGCATTCGGCTCAGGTAAACAGTCTCGGATTTTTTCGCTACATTTCAAAGATCTGTAGTCTTGGAGATTGGTAACTCGTCGTTGTAGGATTTGTTTAAATTAACTTTTCTGGGCCTTCCTTTTTTGGAACAGCTTATCTCTTTAAATTCATTATCCGTAAAACCTGTTTTGTAAAAAACTTTCGTTGGCTCATCCTTTATGTAGCGAAGTCAGCACACTTTACGCCATGGGATTTGGTTCATATTAAAGGACTGTGTTCCAAATGCCTTAAAATCGTAAAAGTCTTCGTGTGTTAGATTTTTGACTTCAAATGGCCGAGGCTTTATCCTTGCACTGCGCATAATTTGTGTCCAACCTTCTGCAGAATACACAGGAACATACTTAGATTTTCGTTCTATTTTCGAATGTATTGAGTCGCACTCCATTTCCGTGTGACCAGTTTCAAAAAACTTATGATCGATTTGATTCAAAGTAGGATGACATGAAAAAAGTTGAAGGCACATTGTGGCGAAAATGGAGTTTTTTTGTTGGCCCCCACATCCATCGGACATCATTCGAACTTCTCTAATATTTGGATGTGCTAGAAGGTAGTCGTAAATGCATGAAGAAATTTCAATCGATCCTCTTTTTCCTTGGGTTTCTTCCCAGACATAACAAAGAACATCTTGGTTGCCCAAATTATAGACAGTCAAATTGTAGATTGCTAACTTTCTCAAATAGAAGATTTGACCTGCTGGGCCTTTCGGTGTTGTCAAGACTGCTTGTAGATCAAAATTGAAAGACAATACTTCTGGATTTTCTTTAGCTGTTTGTTTGTCGTCATCCCTGGACTTGCGAGCTAATTCTTTTCTCTTTAAATGTTCTTGAAATTTTTCCTCTTCTTTCATTCTTTCATTTTCTGTCATTTCTGTATACTGCAAACACTTTTTGCATTGGTCTTTTTTTGGCCGGAAAAACCCTAAATTATATTCTCTAAATATCTGTCTATATTTTTCTAAAGAAACTGAGTTTGTTACTTCTTTCTTCCGGCACATTTCTTTGTACATTGCATGCATAATGCAAATATTTAAAGAGGCATCAAGGTACTTTTTTTGTGAGGAGCTTCTGCAGTAATGCGACTCAATGGCGGGAAATGAGAGGATGTGCTGCCTAATCAACTGCTCGTCATTATTCTTAAGTTTGTTGGAAGGTGTGTGTTTTCCACGCATGTCACCTTGAACCACTCCAGTGGAAGAGCGTTTCTGCATCGATGTGCGAATAAAAGAATCTGTTATGTTTAGAGTAGCCATGTAAAAATCCCGACATAGGGTAGATTGGGGTAATTCGGAACGGATTTTTCTATGTTCATTTTATTTCGAGATATTTTCATGGAATTTAAGTAGAGAAATTTACTGTTGTACCACTAACTTGCTTGAAATGTTCTATAACAGACCTATATTTACAAAGGAATTTATTTAAACGTTTATTATTTTAAAATTACATTTTTTTAGAATGATGAAATGTGTTCCGGTTTACCCCAGGTAGGGGGTAAATACGAACGTATGCATCAAATTGTTATACGAGCAGCAGTAATAGCTATGAGGTAATGAGGAACATTATATTTTAAGTTCAAAACTATAACATTTGAAATTTTTAATTTATCTTAAAAAATAAGAAAATTATGTGACCTGAATTTGGTAACCCACATATAAAACGCAAACGTCATTTTTATTAATAATTTTATTTTAAAAATACAAAATTGTCTCTTAATTTAATTATTTTTTTTTTAAATTCCTTGACTTGTTTCCAATATTTCTCTATGGTCTGCATATTAGGTATGGGTTCGAAACGGCTATTTCCACTTAATGAAATGGGTCCATAGAAGATATTTTGAGGAGATATTTCATCAATATCTTCATGATGTGGCCAACGGAACTCGTTTCCAAGCCGTTCTAGAAATCTAATTGTGACACTGTTCTTTTGATCATCAGAATCTAGGATTTTGCTAACATAAAAATTCTTAAATTTGGGATAGTCAACCGCATAAAATGAACCAATAGTAGCGACTGGAATGTCAACATTACTTTGATCTTCTGTATCAGATGCGATTTCGCTGGAGAATTGCGACTGATTGCCTTTAATCAGACTTGTGGACTCATCTCGGTCACCAGATAATGCACCAATATTTCTAGTTGCGTATTTAGAAATCGGCTGTTTTCGAGGAAGTTTTAAAGCGGGTTGAAAACTTGGATCATCATCTGAATCATCCGAGAATGAAGGTTCAGGAATCGGAATATTATTTCCAATGTATTCAGGAGTTTTCTTTTTAGTAGTCCGTTTCTTTGTAATTTTGGACTTTTGTTTCTCTTTAATTTCTTTTTCCCTGTTAAGAACATCCTGCATTGTTAAGACCTCCCCATACTTCTGAGATTTTAAGTTTACTCTTCTTTGGGTGTTAGGAGATTGTGACTTGGAGGTTACGTCTTGAAATTTGCTCACAAATATATCTACCAAGGATATCTTCTCTATCTCTATCTAACTCTTTGAAAACATCTAGTGCCCGTTTCTGCAACTGCTTTCACATTCCTAGGATCTAAGCCAAATCCACTTTCGTCGCAATTGAAAAACAAAAAGGGGTAATCCGTTAAATTAGTTTCTGATATTTCCCTTTGCAGTTTTTCATAAAAATCGTATACGATAAACGGATCAGAAGCTGCATCCGATCTATTTTTCTGCAACTGTTCGGGCTTTCTCAGCGACAATCTAGGATGTCTTCGCATAAACGATAAATACCAGTCTTCGCCCGGCATCCAATTATCGCCACTGTTTATTGCGTAAGATACGGTCTTCTTTTTGCTTTGCATATACTCCTTGACAAGTTTTCGAATCTCTTCCTTCGTGCAGGGGTAACCTATTTTTGCCCGTGCTATAATAGCCGCCTCTAGTTCTAGTTCCTCATCCTTCCCAAGAACAGGATTTCGCCCAGCGCCTAATTTTGCACCTTTTACTTGGCGGTGTAACACTGCCAGTGGAACTTTGAAGCGATCCTTGGCCGCCCGATATGATATTTTATTTGCTCTCAAAAGTCGTACTGCTTCCGACACATCCTCGGCGGTGTACGGTAGCCCGATTTTCTTTTTAACATATTTGCGTGGCATGGCAATACCTGAAATAAAAAGATTACGTCAGCGTGCAAGGAGCCACTCCCCGTTTTAAAAGCCTGGGGTAAATCGGCATGGCGTTCCTATTTACCCCACACTGCAAGTTTCGATTTACCCCTCAATCATGTAAATTAACATTAACATTTCACACCTTTTTGTTAACAAACTGTAAGAGTAATTTTGTTGGGACGTAAATTATTACTTCGGTATATATTTTCCTTTCGTAGGAACATAAATAATTAAAACTAAAAATATTTGGAAAAAACAGAAAAATAAACATTAGCTTCATCTGTTCAGATAACAAATATAAACTTTTAATCGATCTTACTAATAACAAGAAATTTAAGGGCATTTAACGATATTAACTTACCTTTTTTATAACTAACACCACAAGAACATCATAACAATTACACTAACTGTCGTAAACAAGTAATTAAATGTCATCTGTCAAAATTGTTGGGTGCGTTCGGAATTTCACCCTGTTCCGAATAACCCCAACCTACCCTACTTTTTTCTTTTGTGCATCCACCGTCAAGCTATACTTATAAGTATACGTTCTTCTGGAATTTTCCAAGCTTCTTGTGACTCTGTTCTTCAGCTTTTGTTCGATGTGGTTGATGACAAAAAATCTCTGGTCGTCTATTGAAGACAGTCCACGGAAAGCATCATACATTTCCTTTCGTTTTGCTTCCGTAACAAACGCATCACAATCATGTTTTGCTTTTCCAGAACATGGGGACGGTAGCAGAGGTCGTGCCGGTTTCTCCAAATTTTTTGCACCAACGTATGACTCGCCTTTTAGCCTTTTCTGTTTCCTAACGTTTTTCTTCCATAGGGCAATATTTTTCTTTCTTTTTATTGGGTGTTCCAAAGTAATAATATCCTCATAAATTTATTCAAAATTGATTATAATCAACTTACCTCGTTCATCTTCAATGTTTTTGTTTCTGGATTCAGAGAAATCAGTGCTTGGACTCGAACTACTTGAACATGTTGAACAGCTTGAACTACTTGAAGAAGAATCATTTTCTGGATCATAATTATCCGAAGAACTAGCGATTTCAAATTCAGTCTCATTCGAAATATTTGGTTTCATGCTGGAAGTGGATGGCATACTCTCGTTGCTAGTTTTATCTAGCCAAAAAAAAAACAAAGAAAGTTTTCAATGGCATTGTTATTATCTACAAAATCGAAATAAAATAGTTTCTCTTTAAATAATTTAAAAATTGTTTACCTTGTATATTTTGGACAGATTCATGAATGTCGTCACCTTTGGCCATAGTTTCTGGTTTTTCGACCTGAGTATTTAAAATAAAAACAATGTTGTTACATTAATTAAATTAACTGGTATAACAGTAGTTTACCTGATTATTTTCATCTGAATTATTATTGTCCTCTGGAATAATTCCTGAGTTGGTCACCATTTGCAGAATTCTAGCCGTTCTGTTACTCATGTTTATTTAAAAGCAAAATACTGTAAATTGAAATCCTCAGTTTTCACAACACATTCACTTGATCACACAACGTGGCAAACTCGAAACTGTTACATTCACGATTATTTGTAAACTTCATCAAAATAGATAATCCCGAAACTGACAAACTCACGTGTATTTAAATAACTGTTTACTACGCCATACACGCGAAACTGGTACATTCAGATGAATTTAAATAATTGTTGACACACACAAACACACGAAAGTAGCACTCTCAGATATTTTGAAGAATTTTTCGCAACGCCAAAAACGCTAAACTGTCACATTCATGGACCGACCGTTGTGAAAGCTGTCAGACAACTGATATTTCGTGAATATGGATTTGAATATGGGTTATTGTAAGATCTATGGTGCACTTAAGTCAAAACGGACAATTTTGCACATTCATGGTTTTGGCATGGGACCGACGATATTATAAGTCTTCTATGGAACTAGGTTATGTTGATTTGTATATTACGAAGATATTACCATTTAACCAGTGTAGCTACTTCAAAAAATTGTACTTTATTTTTGCAATAATTGTACAAGATAAGAGTTTTATTACTATTGTATGGCCCGAAAAGAATTTGATTGAGGTAAAAATATATAGAGTATCTATGAAAACTTGCCACTTTTTGCAAGTTTATAAAAATGAAGTCATTCTTAATTAATTTATCGAGTCAGCCGTTACTTAATGGAAATTCATTATCACTAGTACAATAAATAAAGTATTTTTGTTTAGTAATTTCCACTAATTTATTTCAGTTTGACATCTGTTTCGACACCCTGTGTCTTTTTTAAAAACCAACTCAAGACTGATATTAAAACTGAAATTTTTGGCATTAAAAATGTGTCTACCTACTTAACCCACGCAGATCTTAGATATAAAGTTTCAACAATGGAGAGCCGTTTACGTCCGTTTGATCGTTCATTAAAATATTACGGTTTTTCCTCTTTTTACTTCCTAGACTTTCCAAGTAATTTAGCTTGTACCTTTTATTGGCTGAGTACAACATTTTAAATTCATTGCTAAAATTGTAATTTGTTTGTACTGTTTTGCATAATTAGAATCTGTTTTTTGTATAATATATGATGTTTTGTATTCTTTTATACGTTTCTAAAAAGATCTACCCGTTTGATCGATATATACTTTTTCACAAAAGCGAAGAATTACGCATACGTAATATTAAACTTGGGTATGTCAAGGCTTCTATTGTTCAGGGATCGCTGTAATAATTTAGTTGAACGGAATACAAACTGAGTTTTTTTATATTCAGTCAAGCCACCTTGATCCCGTGGTTAGATGGCTGGTGACTCGAAAGGCTGAGAATCGGTTCCCGGGCGTTCGCACTTTTTTATTTCTATAAATTAAAACCCGCATTTTTATATATAATAATTAATATAGTTGATTGTGCTAGATCTAGTACAATTATACTGTGTGTGCCAACACTGTAATTAACTCATGCGTTTAACAGTACATAAATATGAAGTAAAATCTATGAAAGCTTTCTTTAATCCTGGCAGAAATTTCTGTGGGGATGTTGGCTATTGGCGGGAGATGGCGATACCTATGATTTATTAGGAATATAATATAATACATAGAGTATTCTTGTCTTATTTAAAGCAATTTTTGCAGATTCTGGTTCCGGTGTTTTAGAGAAAGAAACTATACAGGGTGAATCAGCCAAGTGGCATCCCCATTTTATTTCTTAATCCATTCGGAACAGGGGAAAATGTTATATACAAAAGTTTTTTGAATTTAAGCAAGCTATATTTTAACGGTAACATACAGAGCGGCAGAAAAACGCTGGGCATGGCCTCACCAGTGGCGAAGCTAAGGGGGCTCTATGTCTCCGCCGCCTCTTGTCTGTCTTTCCCGCCCAATGCTTTGTGGTCAGAAAATTTTTTGAGTCGGCGCAACGTCGTATTTGTAAACCGGCGTAATAATTTTTTTTTGTTTTAGTTGTCACTTGTCTTTGTAGGTGCTTCGTTTATTTTATTTAATTTGAAATTTAAGATAAAATTGGATTGTTTGTAGTCTTTCCTACCGTCATTTATTTGTGTAGTAGCACAACTAACCATTTTATATTTTTAATTTATAAATGTATCATATTACAGTGACGTATACCTATAACTGGGGTTTTGAGGGAGTTAACCCTTCCCTTATTTAAGCTAAAATACTCTTTTGTCGAGATTGGTGGTTAAACCTCCCTCCCAGAGCCAGATACACTTAAAAATAAAATGAAGCAGGTAGGGACTTGTTTTGGTCATATCTGTTTAATAATTATAATGTTAATGTTATCCTATACTATAACACAAGGAATTTTGCCAGATTTATATATTATATAAATATTATCTCGAAAGCTTGCCTGGGATGCGAGTGAAATGAGTATTGCGATTTGACTGTAATGACCCGTCTTTAGAAAAACTCACTTATACTTTTAAAGTGAAAAAAACATTGAATAATTAATACAATGCCATTTTAAGGCATTCTGCAAGGGAATTTCATATCAAAGTGTAAAAATGTTTACATATTTTTGTAGTTACGGAGCAATCAAGCAAAATCTTGGTAATAGGATATGGTGGAGGTTCCGGAAATGTGTTCTGTATTAATATAATAAAATTATTGAAATGTGGCTTAAATTGTACTACAATATCCCAATGTAAAATTTGGATCATGCAGAAGGTATCGGATACACGTCTTAATATAACATATTAAATAATTATTCCTCCTATTATTATGTATGTTTCAACAAAACTAGGTATATCACTATCAGTCCCCGATAGGAATGTTTAAAACTGTCACATTCATGGATATATCATGACACTGTGCCGACGCCATATTTTCGAAATAGTTTAAAGTATAATAGGTATATCGAGTGGCCCAAAAAAAGCTAAAAGCAGAAGAATTGTAATCTACAGGGCTTAATTTTTTGTTTTGCATCAAAATATTTTCTAGTGTGAACTTCCATGTTTTTGTATTATAAGAAATGACGCTATCAATTCAGCACTTCATCTACCGGCTCAGTCCCATAAGTCGGTATACCGTATACGGCAGAAGCGCGCATCATATAACAAAACTTATTTATTGTAAATTTAACAAATCTTGTTCTATATAAAATTTCATTTGATCTTTGTGACATTATGTATTTAACATAAATAAATCAGTTTTGAGATGTACTTATCTATCTTGGGGTAATGCCTTTCACGGTGGACGAATGGTAGGTAGCTAATATTTGATAATTACATTTTTTGTTCCAGTGCTTTTGCTTAAGTTTTTTGAGAAAGATTTATGTACAACACAAATATCAGAAAGAGTTAGCATTATAGTAAAAGCACTTGCTACGTTTTATTCATCTGTGCCATTATATCAACACATTTTTATTTACAAGACACTTTAAGTGCTTAAAGTCACAGGCGAAATATTTAAAGATTTCATAAAATTTTATATTTCTTTACATGGAGAAGATACAGTTTTTGATCTGTGTCAGATATAAGTAAGGTTACCACCCGTACTCTTTAAAGAGAACAGGTAGGGTGGGTGCGCTGGTTGTCGGCCACTTAACAGATTTTCGGACATTTTATCCATTTTCGCTATATAAAATGATAAACTATATATTGTCACATATTATCATTGGAAAAAGTGAAGTATCTAGAATACAATAAAACATATATTAAACATTTAAAAAAATAGTTGATCATCAGTAATAAGCAAATTAGGAAAAATGTATTTTTTTCCTATTTTCGGCCTATGTATGCCAGTTACTGGCCAGGCATGATCTGGTTTTCGACCGGTCGGCCGAAAATACCCTGTTAATTCAGACACCTTAAACTTTTTGCAAGAAACATCATTGAAATTCGAAGTAACTAAACAAATGTGAAATATATTATAATATTTATTTAAAATATAAATAAAAAACAGCTATAAAACTTTTTCATAAAACAAAAAAAATTGTCTTGAGCTAAAATATATTTATAAACTTAAGTATAAATAAAAAACGGTTATAAAATCATTTCTTAAAAGAAAAGGGACTATTTTCAAATAAAATAATAAAACTAATGTTTGTTATAATATAAAAAAAAACGTAGATAATACTTTGTTTAACCCTTAAAAATAATGAAAATTAGAAAGGAATTTTGAGGAAAAGTGTAGTCGTGTAAATAATTATTTATTGCAAATGTTGCATTTATAGTCCTTAGTTGCTGCCACTGCATACGCCATATCACAAAGATTGGTGCATTTTAAATGATACCATCTAGTACAATAGTCACAGCCAATATTTTTTTCCATATCATCATCTGTATCGCTAATTAAATCTTCCTCGCATGTAGTACACTGAATTTTTGCCTTGGCAATGGACGTTTCAACAAACTTTTCTTTGTCCTCTAGTGTCTTTTTCTTAATCATTCTGCCAGACTTTTTATTTTTTTTTATATTTGTTCTTTCTTTTTGCTTTGCATTAGTTTGTCTCTGTAGTTTTCTTAATTGCACTTGTTTAACTTTTTTCTGCTTCTCCTGTTCTTTTTTTAAATAATGAGTTCGCCAAGCTTCCGATGATATTGCACTAGGCAACTTTACTGCTAACTTTTTGTTTTCTGTCCGTTTACTTGCATTCGGAAAAGACAAATGTATTTTAAAGGGATCTTCAATCTGCTCTGTCAGGGGAATCGGACTGAGTGCATGTTCTGTTTGAGGAAACCTCGTAGGAACATCGTGTTCTTTATTTACTATCGCATCCTTATTATTTACAATATTCTCTTCAATTATTGACATTGCTTTTTTTGAATCTCGTTGTTGAGTTGTATCTTCTTGTGGTTTTTTGTTTTCGGTTAGTTTTGAATTTTCTTTTTGGGCGTCTTGTTCTTCTGTTATATCAATGTTTTGAATCTCTGTATTTGTGAATGGTATTACTGGATTTTGTTTAGATATATCTTTGTATTCTGCGATGTCTTCTACTGGCTTAGGTTTAATGTTTTCTTCTTCACACTTCCTTTCATCATCTAGTTCCATATCAACCACTATGGGCTTACTATGTTTTGTGATGGGCTCAATGTGCGCTTTATTAGGCCTAGCTTGTTCTATATCCATATCTTGTATTATAGGATTATCCAGTCCTAAATAATTACTCTTTTTTATAAGGTCATCTTGTTCTATAAGCTCATAATCTGTGAAAGGTTCATTTTGCTCTAGAGGTTCATCCTGTTCTAAATGCTCGACTTCTTCTATAGGCACATCATGTCCTAAGGGCTCATCTAAGATAACATCCTGGATGGGAAGAATTGTCAACTCATCCATAGGCAGAAATGCGCCAACTTCAATTTCTTGGTGGGTATGGGGTTCTTGTGGCTTGCCTAATTCTTTAATTTCATTGTAGATGACCTCGACATTAATTCCGTATGAATACAACTTTGCCTCAATTTTTTTGATAACTTTTACAGCTATTTCCAAGTCAGTTTCACTTGTAGAATCTTTCACTTCAGACTCATGGTTTTGAATTTTTTCCAAAATGTTCTTGACGCACTTTGAGTAATCAACATTTTCGGGATTGAGAGGGAATAATCCACATTTGCGAAAACCATTTTTTATTTGTTCTGTGGTATTCGTTTCCCTCAAAGTTTCTTCAAATAGAGTACAAAAATTAAGTTTAGTGACGCAAGAGTTGACATTTTCTGGCCGATTTTGCCATCTTCTTATAGTATTTCTCCACTCTTGTTTCATTGGTCTAAACACACCTACGTCCGCAGGTTGGAGCATATGTGTGGTATTTGGCGGAAGCGCATACAGAATTATTCCGTTAGCGTCACAATATTCACTCAGTGGAAGTGACATGTGGCTTCTGTGCCCATCTATAAATACAATGACAGGTTTTTCGATTTTTTCTTGAGTCAACCATTTGTTAAACTCATTTGAAATGTATTCAAAGAATGCCTCTGCTGTCATCCACCCTTTTTCTGACTTTCCGAGAATCCATGTAGGTGGCATACTTTCAACTAGTGCTCGGGGTGGACGAACATAAGGAAAGACTACGAAGGGTGGGCACACTTTTCCAGCAGCATTAAAAATTAAAAATACTGTTATGTTTTCCTTCTCCTTGCCACTGGTGATCACATACAAATTTTTCCATCCCTTTGGGGCCAAAACTTTACCGCTTTTTGGACATAGAGAAAACCCCGACTCATCGCCATTAAAAATTCTTCGAGGGTCTTCTAGAATGCCCATCAGATCTTTATTTCCCAAAAATGTTTGAAGTTCTGTGAACCATTTCCGAATGGATTCTTCTGTAACCAGAGCTCTTGCTTTGTTGATGGTCTCAGCCTCTCTGAGCGAAATTTCTGGATGACGCTTGAGAAAGTTTAAGTACCATTTTTGACCAGGTATTTGATTTTTAAACAACTTGAGCTTTCCCGAATCTCTAGCAATTTTAGTCACTGTATCAATGAGATCCACTTTCTTCATCGGAAAACCACATTTCGCAATATTTAGCAGCCAGTTGGCAATTTTCTGCTCCCCTTCTGTTGTCATTATTGGTGGAGGTCCTGTTTTGCGTGAACCTGTTGGGTGACATTTTCCTTGTAATCTGTCTTGTATGGTTGCTCGAGGGACTCCGAATTGTCGACTAGCTTTCCTGATTGACATATTATTGGTTCGGATTTCTGAAAGCGCCCTTGCCATAGCCTCTTCTGGGTAAGAAAAAAATTTTCTTTTATTAACTTTCTTCAATAACGCATTTTTAACTTTGTCGCGTTTTTTCACACCAGCCATCTGAAATTTCAAAAAGAAACGAGTTTTGCAAGTAATTTAAAAGTGATAGAATATCGCCAAAAAATTATCCCTTTCTCGGCCGTCTAAAATGCATGAGTTTTAAAGGAGACGACGAAAAACGGAATACGACATCCGATTTTCGGCCACTTAATTTGATTCTATTCAGACTTGCCGTGCATTTAAGGAATATAAGTGGCCGAAAACTGGCCCTAAATTATGCATACCAAATGATGAAATGTGTTAAATAGAGAAAAGCATATTTACAATTGTAATAACAGAAAAAGACATTATTACTTGGAAAATATTTTCCCGGTTTTCGGCCACTCCGGCCGAAAGATGGAAAAACGGAATTTTGTATGTCCGGTTCATCGGCCGTATTATTTTAAAAGTAATTTGGTGGTTATATCAACGTTTTACCAATTAAATATAAACTAAACATATCTACGTATGTAGAACGTATAGTAAAGGGCTCTATTTATAATTAAACATATTGTACTTACTATTTTCTAAAGCTGTCAACTAGACACTTTAAACTATTTCACAACAAAATCACGACTCTCTCGCCGGTGCCCATTTTCTGTCGTTTAATTTTAATTCAAAATTCTGCCGCCAGGATGAACAAATTTAGGGGAACTTTAACAAAGGATGGCCGAAAATGGGTTTAGTATTTAACTCACAAAAATATAGAAAGAAACACTGTTTTCTGTTTTTAAACATAAAAGTGGCCGAAAACAGGTAGTGGCCGGCTAACAGGCGCATTCACCCTACTCTTTTTAGATTGAGGTTATTAAGAACTCTTACTTTTTGCTTTTTACCCAAATGTCCTCTTTTTAGTTAAAAGAAATATAATAAAAAAATAAAGAAAATTCAAGACAACGAAAATAATTGTTCTCAGAATGCACTAAAATAATTGGCGTTAATAATAAATATTTGAACAACCATTATTTATTATACTGATTACGATATCGGAGTAACTCTAAAATGCGACATAACACGTTGGCTCTTAAACGATTATTGGAAAATAATAATTTTTTTAATTTAATTTTTGCTGAAAAGCTGTAAGCTTTCCTATATTCTGTTATAAAACATAATTACATTTTTTTAAAAAACAACTGTTTTTTTTTTAATAAACGACGAGGGGTCCTTCACTAGGCTAATGAGGTTTCGGTGACCTACATTGACCTGTCACACCGCAGATATCATGTGATTTATGTGCAGTAGTAGAATCGAGAATTTAAATTCACTCCAATATGAAGTATTGTCAAAGGACACGTTATTATGCAACGGCGAATGCACCGTAAAATTATAGCTTTCAAGGCAATCCTACAATCAAATAAATTAATTTGTATTCTTTCTGTGACGCCTAACCTAGTGCAAAGGGGAGGACTGCCGCCCTTCTCAAAAAGCATTGGACTTTTCAATAATACATAAAAGTTGCGAATTTTATGTAAAAAAAATGTAAAAAACAATTAAAAAGTTTCTTTTTTAAATGTTAAATTACATTTTGTGAATTATTATAAAATTACCGTTCGTGAAATTCCGAGTAAGAAAATACACATTTATTTTGAAAAGTAAAGTAAAAAAATCTACTCTATGTTTTGGTTTAGTGCTTTTAATAGTTCATCTTTAGTTTTTTAAGAAATGCCATCTAACTCTCAGCCGCATGTTGATTTCAGTAGCGAATTGCTTCATATCAATAATAATTTCCTTAAAGTAATTAGATGTAAAGACAATATTTTAGAAATGCAGAGGTTAAGACGAAATCATAATAATTTAATTGTATACATTTTCTAACATTTAACCAGGCAGCTGTTTCAGCTTTTACTGACTTATCAATATTTGAATTTCCATAAATGTGGAGTAAAACTTACTTTTTATTGCAACTTTCTACAACTTGTTTGGTTAAAATGTTTTAATAGTATCTTATAAATTGGTATGTAGTATGTACTTGATACAACTTAGTAATTAATTTAGAACAATAGTGTTTCATACTGGTTTTGATATACATGAAATATTACGAAGTATTGAACCCCGCCCCCACGCACGTCAATATTGTGCACAGTTTTATAATAAAATATAAAAATTATAATAAAAGAATCTACACAAATAACTTAAGTACAATTTAGCAGCTCATAACGGACGCCAAATGTCCCGATTTTTGACCGAAATATTAATTAGTTTAATGAGAGACACAACTAGAACTGGCATCTTTACCGAAATTCCTGTTATACTATTGGTTGTTGTTATCAATACAGCAAGGACCGCTTTTTTAGTCATAGCAGAAATTATGAGCTTAGACCTTCCCCCCGGACCAAATTTCTAAATACGTCATTTGTATTATATGAAAATAAAGATCTTTTTTTGAGCGTCAATTTTTCTCCCGAGGGTTATCGGCGCCCGCGTTACAGTTTAAAAATTTTAATGTGGTTAAATTTTTTGATTTTTTTACTATGGATTCCCTTATGTATTTAGAACACATATGTATATGGTTGCCTAAAGATCAACAGTTTCAAAAATGTTTAAAACACAGTGAATCAGCTAATAGTATACAGTGAATCAGCTGCCTGAATGACAAAAATCAAGATTAGGTAAGTATTCGCTTTTCTCTCAAACTAAAAAATAAGTTTATATGAGAAACTATTTTTCATAAAAAAATAATATGGTACAAAATTTATGATAAAAGAAATAAATATACATCAAATCAATGTAACACTAAAAGAGTTGTTAACAACCACATTTAACGCATATTCAAAAACGAAAAACTAACTTAAAATTTATAATAAGACGGCTGGTCGAACCACTGATTTTTTGTTTTGGAAGTAGAAATTTAATGTCTTCTTCTTTGGCAAATACCGTCTCGGCGACGCGCGACGCACAGTGGGGCAGGAATTTCAATAATGTGGAATAAACTAATAGCAAATGCAATATAATAGTTAGTTCATTAAAAACTGTTAAAAAAACTAAAAAAAGAACAGTTTTTTGTGTATTTATAATAATAATAATAATAATAATAATATGTTTATAAAAAAAAATGATAAAATTAAACATTTTCGTTTTCGGATTCAGAAGATCGGTTTTCCTCGTAATCACACACACCAACACTACACGCGTCATGTGGAGCTATTAACAATTGCATGGCTTCTTGGGGTAGGTTTTGAAAGTTTTTTTTCGGCAAACGTCTTTTGCTTGTTATAACCGGGTCTGAACTTATCAAGAATAGATTTAAAATATCTTGATTTGATTTTTCACGACTACACTTCCTTGAAAAATGTTCTCGGTACATTTTAAAGTCTTTATTGCGCGCTTCTTGTGCTTCTTCTGTCAACTGACCAATTGGTAGCAAAGCAGCTGAAATTATTTCCGGTCCATGAATTAGAAATTTGTGAACAGTGGGAGGCATGGGGTACCAGGGATATTTTTCTACAAAATATCTAGCAGTGTTTTGAGCAAATAGTCTAAATTTTCCCACATTTATTTCATGACCAGATGCGACTACTATTAATATTATATGCATTTTTTTAATGAGATCTATATCAATTTTTGTTATCTCAGATGAAACTTCAGGATCAGCGAAAAATCGCCTGGCCGTATTTCCATCATTGGAATTGCCGAAACCTGGCTTTGGTTTGTCCACAATTAATCCAGTCCTTTCTTTAAATATTTTTTGTATTTGAAGTTTGGTTTTATTCACTATATCCTTATCACCTGGTGCCCTAGCCTGCCATTTTTGAATTGGAAGCTTGTATGCTAAATGGAGTAGACATTCAAAAAATCGTATCCACCCATGAAGCACCGATAACCCGAACTGCAGGTTTTCAACTTTTATATTTCTTGTTATCATTTCGTCAATACGATTAAACTCTCTAGAGGTTGCCCCACAAATATAACACTTTTGCGTTGAAGTGGTTTCACTAAGAGCATTGCAAACTTTTCCGTCTACCATTGCAAATATTAATGAGTGCATCACTGTAACCTGTCTCTGATTAAATGGTAAAACAGTATTATGCAATTTCCTTATTTCGTCATCAACTTCATTTTTTTCAGTAATTGATACTTCGACAGTTTCTTTTATAAACTGTATTTTTAGAGGCCGACAGTACCTCGGGGAAGAGGGACGAGGATTCTGCCATATCACTTTTGATTTGCATACAAGACGAATTGGTACAATGGATGTAATAAATACAGCGGCATCACTTGCTTCGGATCCATGGAAAGCTTGCTTATAGGAACTATGCCCAGAGCTGCCGTCGAAGCCCCATTTGGTAAATAAACTTAATTGGTTCAATTCTTCTTCACTTAACGAGTCTATGACACTTTCTTGTACAGTAAGAAGTCGTTGAACTGTGTGGTCCAGTAGAGCCTGCAGCCTAACTTCTGCAGAGGTTTCAGATATTTTGATGGCATCTGCATTTGGATAACATAGTTTTTTTGCTTCCTGTACGTTTTTGTAGGAAGGGAACTTCTCAGGGTCACTCATTCGTATTATATTGTATTGGTGCCTGGACAATTTGGCTTCCACTAAAACTGCTAAGGCATTTTCACCTGACATCAACCTAGGCTCGCGGTCTTTTAATGATTCCTTATATGCTTTTCTATACTTGCTTGCGCGTGTTGGGCTAGTCGCAGTTACCTCATGCACCACTTTTGAAGCATCCGTTTTTCCTGAGGCCCTAAGGCTAATTTGAGCAGCATAACTTAGTTCTGAAACAGTTGCCATGCTTCGCAACTGCTCGGTTTTTTTTCTTTTCGACCTGTCACCACTTTCCTCAAAACTTTTTTTTAGGCGCCCTCCCCGATTTTCTTGAACCAAATGAGATTTGTAACGATGAAATGAAATAGCACTCTCCAACCAAATGCGATTTGCTCTTAAAAAACGATCTTCTGTTCTTCTGGAACTTGCCCATCGAGATTTCAGTTCCGATTTAAAGTGCGACAGTTTCTTAATTAAATCTTTTAAATTATCTTCAGAGCAACCCGTCTTTCCTTTCATATTTTCCGTCAAAAAAGTAAACTGTTCTTCGAAATTACTGTGACCTGAACTTTTCATGATGTCAAGCAGTTCTTGTCGCCTTATAAAAAAAGTGTTTGACGTAGTACCTGAAATAAATATAATGCTGTTAAATTTTAAAGGATTTTTTAATAAGTTCATTGGGCGTTAAGAATAACTAAGATAAGACTGTGAAAATAGTTTTGCTGTAAGTTGAACCATTTATACTTTTATAAGCGTTCAAAGTGGTCAAAATGCACCAAAATAGCACTCTTCAAGTCTCGATATCCTATAAGCAATTGAGAATGGGAATAATAATAAACAAAGCTTATTTAGAAACTTCAGAAAATTCCAAAAATGTAATAATATAAAGGGTGTTGCGTTTAAAAAAAATTTTTGAATTAGTTTTTTTTGTGACACCCTGTATAATTACAAGTGTCCTGGTTTAATAGATTTCTTTAAGACCTACAACTTTATACGGAAAATTGTTTTATATCGTGCACCATTTCGAAATAATGACGGTTTCGGGACTTTTTACACACTCTGTATTTAGGTACATATGTACTTAAAAAAGTAGTAAATTTGGAACAAAAGTAAAACTAAAATTATAATGGAAAAACAACACCCTGTGTTTTGAAATCAAAACTATTTTTACCCTCATAGATGCCGCCCTTAAATTGTGTAACGCTTAAAGGTGAAAATTTAAAAATAGCCTCTTAATTAAAAAATCCTTATTAAAAACCAGGTGGCAAAAAGGGGCAAAAAATAAACCTGCGCTCTTGTTTTACATTGCCCACAAAATAAAAGTTTAAAAATGATATAACTCGGACGGCTTCGGAACCAAACTAAATGGTTGGCTTTTTATGAAATATCTTTAGTTGAGTTAGAATTTGTAAACATTTAGGTTTAATGCTTATATCTATACACATTGATATATATTTTATACGTAGATTCTACTTTAAATCGTAATACATACCTGAGGTAGAAGGATCCATTATAAAAATATGATTTAGGCCCAGCAGTTAAAAACAAAAACACACCAGTTTAAACAATAACATAAAATTAAGAAAACTCAATTTATGTCTACTCTATAGTGTACACTAATTTCAACTGACAAACAGCAGGGGTCAACGACCTTAGCGGTCATGCAGTTTAATAATTTGAATGCGCAGTTGCCAAAATTATATAAAAATCATAAAAACAAATAAATTATACTGGTTTGGTTTTCTTAGTAAATTCCAACTTTTTGATGTCCTTGCCCCTCTGTGCGACGCCTGGCACTGTTGTATTTCATTCTAAGAAAAATATTCCATATTGTCATTAACGGGCTCTAGTATTTTTGCACCGTAATAAACTCGCTTTTTTGTACAAATCAAAACTACGACATAGTCTTCTATTTCTGCTCTGCGTAGCATCGGATTCAAAACTTCTCTTTCAATTAAAACATCTTCATCGTACCAACCATCATCATCATCGCTATTTTAGCATAACATTTTTTTTGAACAGCCGCCTGTCTAATTCTGTTGCGATAATGCTTTTACCTGATCTTCTCGCTTTTCCCTTATTGTTTCGAGGAGCAGCTTTAATTGGAGGTCTAAACTGATTCGGAGTTATTATTTTTTTAGACCAGTTAGAAGATCCTACAACATCACTGGTTGGTACTGCAGGAATGGTATAAAGAACAAATGTTGGATCGTTATTAACAGGAAGTAAAGTCTGCATAGTAATAAATGAACTCCGGTCTGAAGCAGAATATGTCGGATCTTGTCAATCTGTCACAATATTTGGCCAAAAAATTATCATTACTGAAGATATCTCTATTAAATGGCACAATACCGGTTTTTCTAAAAGCCTTTGTTATATTTTCAATCGTCATGGATCTAACAAAAGCAGTTGCAATAAATTGACCAATATAATACATTGTTACTGGGTAACCAGGGTATAGCAAAAACCAAAATTAAGGAACCAGTTGGTATGTATTCCAATGCCCATCCTAGGGTTTACATTTTTTCTTGGATAAATTATAACGAAGGGCAACGCTTGACTCATAGCACTTATTTTACAGCACGTAGGTTAGGTTAGGTTAAAAGTGAGTGGATCAAACCCACCCTCCACTGCGACTCTGTGGTCTATTGTGGCTCACCCCTATGTTTATACTTCCCCAAGCAACTCTAAATCCTCAATGAGTCTTACCATTGCATTTGGGGGGTATTCTTCAAGCCCTCGGGCAGCAGGATATCTCTACCGAAAATAAAGAACCTGATCCTGGCACCTGCCGGACATTCACATAGCACATGGCTGGCTGTCTCGTCATCCTCCATACATAGGCGGCACTCGGATTCGTCTTCAAGCCCCATCCTGTGCATGTGATGTCTTAGACCATAATGGCCAGTGTATAGGCATATGTACTTAATTCTGTTCATATTTAACAGACTTTCTGATATCCTCTTCCTCATAGGAAGGGGGATAAATGCCTTTGCATGGGACAGGCCTGGCAGTCCAAGCCAATAGAGATTTGCTTTTTCTTCAACCAAGTCCAAAATTGCGCGCTTGGCCGTTCGTGGGTTACTCCTAAAGCTGGTTCAGGTCCCACGAATCTTGTCTCTGCTCCTTTCTTTGCTAAAAGGTCCGCAGACTCAATTCCCTCCAAACCTGCATGTCCTGGTATCCAGATAAGAGCGATTTTATTGTCGCTCCCCAGACCAACAAGTGCCTTTTAGCAGTTCCAAAGTGTTTTGGATGTACAATGACTCGCTTCAAGTGCTTTAAGTGCCGCTTGACTATCCGAGAATATTTTTATCGTTTTATCTGTTGTTTGTTGATCCTGCCACATTCTGGCACACAATTCGATAGCATGGATTTCTGCTTGGAATATTGAGGTGTTATTGCCCAGGCTTACTGACGGATCAACCTTCGGTCTTACCCCATGGATTCCAGCTCCTACACCTTTATTGGTTTTGAAGCCGTCTGTGCATAGGCACAGCTCTCCTTTAAGTAGATCAGATTTATTCTGATCCCACTCCTCTCTCTCTGGGAAAATCACGAAGTAGGTTTGCTGTGCACTAACAGTTTTTGGTAGCAGGTCCGATGGCATTCCTAACATGTAATGGTTTTTCACAACTTTCAGCAGGTTATATGATTTCATGTGACTCGTGCTATCCACCATGCTGTTGGTAACATGGTGGAGTCTGAATGTTATCCTAGCTACTACAGCATGTAGTACACACGATGTCCTTTTCGCCACTGGTCACTTTGCATAGATTGTGGTGTCCTTTTGGAGCAACTACCCGATGAAGTTTTTGCACTGTTGAAGTGCCAGTCTCATCCAAGTTGTATATGCGCGTTTCATCCGCAAACGACGGATTTCTCTCTATGACCTTTTCTAAGTTATCAAAAAAGACTTTTACATTATCTTTATTGAATGCTGTTGCTCAAGCCACCAGTCGATTCCAGTCAAATTATTTGTTTCCCAAGTTGCAAGCATTTTAATATTATTTATTTTCGCCATTTGATAGGCCACTTGACCACACTCTCTACCTGAAAGTTCGTAAAAGAGCAATGCACAATTTTTAAAATAGGTTTTGGGTATATTTTCTTGAGCTTCCGAAAATACTCTATTGACATATTTCTGTCAATAGAGTAATTTCGAACTAAACGAAAGATCTTCCGTCAGGTGTGCTAAATGTCCTAAATAGAATTTTAGTTTTTTTTTTGGAAACTCTACTCTTTTCTTCATGGATTAATTCCAATACATTTTCTATTTGGGCTTGAGTATGTTTACCAATTTTTCTGTCTACCTTTCTCCGAGGCATCCTGTAAATAGGTAAAATCATATTCGCATTCGCGGACATATATTTAATAAAACTTTTTTCTTGAAATGATCTAAATAATAATTTTTGTAGAGTTTTCAGCAGTTTTGACTTCAACTAAAACTGGATCAGAGGTGCCAGAAGCATAGATCAAAACAGAATTTGTTTTTTTTCTCGAAAACGAATTTTCTATTACAAAATAATTAGAGACATTTTTTGGTATTTTTACTTGCCCTAAACAATAAAGTCAGTAGTTTTTTAAAAAATAAATAATTGGCGAACCATTTTGTAAAGGAAATTAAGGATAGTTCCCATGTTTATATGTACTTTTCGTCTTATTTTCTTACAAAGAATCTCCCTTTAAACGTTGGCGCCTATTTTTTTGCAGCAACCAGATATATTTATTTTGATTTTGTAATGAAACAGGAATTTAAAAAACTAAAGTTAAGTACATTTTTAAAGGGTTACCAATGACGGTCTAGTGAAATGCTAAAAAAATATTACTGAAAAAACTAATTACGCAATTTACCTGAAATTTTGCATAAAAATCATGTATTACGTACGAATGGAACAGAAAAAATTTGGTACCAATTCAAGACGCCGAAATAAAATGGCGGCAGAGTGAGTTGTTAAAAAAATTATTACTTGAAAACTACTTCCAATTTATCTAAAATTTTGCACAAAAATCAAGTTTTATATAGGAATGAACCAAATAAATTTTAGTATGAGTCCAACATGGTGCATCAAAATGGCGGCAAAATAAAATATTTGAAAAATTAGTCTGAAAAAACTGACGATTACTTTTTAATTAGAAAACCTCATATTTTATTTCAGATGTGTAATCTCCAAGATAAGATTTAAATAAGAAATAAAATTTCACACATCTCATCCTTAGATCTGGCTCATCGTAATTTAATTCAGGAACCAGTTGGATTTTAAATGGGTGCCATTTTTCTATATTTAATAGGATGTGAACGCTCAAAGCAGCAATCTCATGATGATCTAGAACAACCCTACGGACGCTACTGTGGGAATTTCTTTTCCACAGCCAACAATATATTTATTTTTTTATTCTCCTGGCGGGCTGGACGGCCTGCCTTGGAAAGATCTTCTACCGAACCCCTATTTTAAAAAATGCACCGTTTTGTTTTTTTTTTTATCATTAGAAAAGACTCGTAAATAACCGTACAATTTGTTGTTGCCCCAATAAAAACATGCAACTAAAAAGCACTTTTTCAAAATTCATATTAATTTTCCGGAAAGCTATATAAATGATTTTGCCACTGGTCTAGCCAGAAAAATTGTCAAACATTTTTAAACCTTTTAATTTCTTTTTAGAATATCTCTCCATGGAGGGGAAAATAAAAAACGACGCCTCAATAAAAAAAAACAACTCAAAAAAAAGCGTTTTGAAGTCCTTACCGTTAATTGAACTTTCGGGTATATATTTGGTTACGCCGTGTATGTATTATAAAAAGCATTTTTTACAAATTTGAATTGTTGTTAAAAGTGGCAACAGTGTAGAAGGTCTGGATGGCAGGGAAGTCGGCACTCTTTGAAGGTTTTGAATTATGAACGGGACCGTTTTTCGCGGAAGTAAATTGGAATTGTGGACGGGCCGGGGTCAGTGTTGCCAGGTTATTACAATTGTAACAGATCTGTCACCTTTTGGAGAGATTTATTACTTTTTTACCTTATGATGAAATCTAGTACCTTTTTACATAAGGCTCGAAACAAAAAGCTAACCTTAATAAGCAAAAAAAAATTGTTTATTTAGGAGAATTGCTGAATGACCGAATCATCCTACGAGAGGAATAAATGCAAGCTAGGGTGAATCGCCCGGTTGTCGGACACTTAACTGAATTTTTCATGTTAACCTGACGTCTAAAAAAATCATTTGCTTAAATTACAATTTGGATTATTTTATCAAATAGTCTGCAGTATTGTAAATTAAAATGTATTATTCAAAAATGTCAAATGTGTTTAGTTTTTTTTTGGGAAAATAAAATATAAAAAATATGCTTTTTGCCGGTTCTCGGCCACCTGATTACTTTCTCGGCCATCAATTCGCCAGTTCTCAGCCAGGTGGCCGAAAAATACCATTTTTCGGCCACGCCATAGAAAAATTAAAAAGGAAAATATAAAATATATAAGATTTGCGAAAAATAAACAATTTTATTGCATGGAAGTAGTAAAAAATAATTTTACAACAAATAATTTACAAACAAATAATACAACATTCTTAAAACTAAACAAAATAGGTAGGTAGGTATTTTAAAAGCAGGTAAGTAAGTAAGGTAGGTAGGTAACCTCCTATCCTTACATAATTAGGTATGTCCTAATAATAATAGGTTAAAAATAGGTAACAAAAAATTAAAATACAAAAATATTCTAAGTTACCTTCCTAGATACCTATACATAATTTTAAACATAAAAAACATACAAAAAAAACTTTGAAATCAAAATAAAAAATAGTCAGGTACATAACAATAAGGAACACAAAGGTTTTATTTGCAGGAACTACACACAAAATCTCTTGTTGCAGATTCATCATACGGTAAATGAGATAGCTCAGTGCAAGCTAAATGAAACCATTTAGGGCATAAATCACAACCCAAGTTTTTCAAGGTATCATCTTCTGTATCGCTTATTAGTTCATCTTCACAAAGAGAGCACATCAGTTTGGGTTTCTTAGCTACGTTTTTGTTCGGCCGATTTTTATTTTTTTCCGCATTTTTTGCACTTTGTTTTTCCATTCTTTCATCCTTTTTCTTCTGCTGAGCTTCCAGTTTGTTTTTCTTTTCTTGTTCTGCCTTTTCAATATGTTTTCTCCAAGCTTTGGATGAGATAGCACTTGGCAGTTTTTGTTTATTTTTATTTTGCAAACCTTTTTTTATAGGTTCCGGAAATCTGAGATGACGAGAAAATGGACTTAATACCTCCATGGTTACAGTTTTAATAGGAGTTTTTTCTGCAGGCCATTTGGGTGTTAACTCGTTACTTTCAGCTGGTAACATTTTTAATGGCGTTTTTTCTACGTTTTTAATTTTTTCCGCCAATTCCATTATATTACTTTCCTCCTCCGAGCTCTCCTCTGTTTCATTCTTTTTTAAATGTTTTCCTCTAGATTTCTCCTCAGTTTTGTTTGTGTCGTCCTCATCCTCAACAGTGTTAAATATTGCTTTATTATTTTTCTGTTCCGCATTACTTGTCTCTTTCTCTTTTCCTTCGTTTTCAATATTTTGACCCTCTATTTCTGTTACTTGCTCCAAATCATTACTTATTGGTAATATTGGTTCAATTTTGTCCGTAGTATCGAAAATAATGTTCTCTTTATCATCTTCAGATTTCTCTTCGGTTTTGTTTGTTTCTTCCTCAACCTTCTGTTCCGTATTAAAATTGTCTTGGTTAGAGTTTTGTTCAACCATATTGGTTTCTTCAGTAGTACGATAACGATCGCAATCGGTGTTTAAGGTTTCAAATATTCTCCAGTCATCCTCATCATAATGGTTATTATTCTGAAGTGGATCATCCAAAATCTGATTCATTGAGGTATTATCAGCTAACGTAATCAAATTTATTTTTTCAATAGGAATAACCTCTAATGACTCCATAGGAAGTACGGTTCCTACTTTTAAAGGAGAAACATTTAAATTATCCCCAACTGTATCGTGCCTATTGATGGTAATGTCACTAATAACATGAATTTTTTGATCATGTCTTACTGCATTCTCATTATTGTCAGCATCTAATATAATATCATTTATTGCTTCATAAATTATCTCCGTATTAATGCCATTATTTTGTAACTTCCTTTCTAGAATTCTAATAACTTTTTTTGCTGATTCGGCTTCTACTTGACTTATTTTTTCCAATTTTGTATTATCGTGTTTTTTCTCTAATTTATTTTTCACGCATTTTGTGTAATCCACATTATTTTGATTTAACGGAAACAAGCCACATTTCCGGAAGCCATTTTTAATGCACGGACCCATGTCTGCATTATTCAGCGACTGCTGAAAAAGTTGACAAAAATTTATCTTTGTGACAGAAGTGTTAACATCTTGTTCACTTAGCCATAATCTTACAGTCTTCTTCCATTCATGTTTTAATGGCCTAAACACACTCACATCTGCCGGTTGTAAAATGTGAGTTGTGTTGGGCGGAAGGGCATACAAAACAATTCCATTTTCTTCGCAAAATTCGCTAAAAAATATATTAAGGTGGGATCTGTGCCCATCAATAAATAATATTATTGGTCTCTTAATATTATTGTCTGTTAGCCACTGATTAAAGTCATTGCATACATATTCGTAAAAAACCTCGCTCTTCATCCAGCCACTGTCCGATTTACCAAGCACCCAATTTTCTGGCATATTATTAACGAGTGGAGGACAAATATTTCCAGCTGCATTAAATGTTACCAGTACTGTGAGCGTTTCTTTTTCGTTACCTTGTTTAATTGAATAAATATTTTTATATCCTCGTGGAGCAAGGACTTTTCCCGTTTTTGGGCACAAAGAAAACCCGGATTCATCCCCATTAAAAATGCGAGAAGGGTCTTCCATAATGTCCATAATATTGTTTTCTATTAGAAACTTTTCTAATTCTGAAAACCAGGATCTTATGTATTGTTCTGTGATGACCGCCCTTGCTTTATTAATACTCTCAGATTCACGTAGTCGTATCTCCGGGTGCCTTTTGATAAAACCCATGTACCACTTTTCTCCAGGCCGGTCGTTTTTAAATTTTTCAATTTTTCCATTTTCTGTTGCTATTTTCGCTACTGTTTTGATCAGTTCATGTTTTTTTATTGGGAATCCACACTTGGCCAGACCTATTACCCAATCCCTAATGCGTTTTTCTCCTTCAACAGTCATAATAGGCTCTGGACCAGGTTTACGCAATTTGTCTGGCGTTTTTCCCGAAATCCTATCTTGAAGAGTGGTCCTTGGAACATTAAAATGCTTTGCAGCAGTTCTTATGGTCATTTGCTCTTCTCTTACAGATTGCAGAGCCAACTTAAGGTTTTCTTCGGAGTAGCTAAATAACTTTCTTGCATTTTTGTTTTTTTTAATGGTGGCCATCTGAAAAGAAAAAGGAAAAACTATATTTATTAATTAAACAGTTTTTTTAAGTTTTTTAAACTTGTACGAGACAATACCTAATAGGAAAGAAGTAAATTAAACCTCTTATATAAACGTATCTACTGGCCGAGAAAAGGAGAAAATGCCTGTTCTCGGCCATTCTTTTTACCGTTTTTATTTCAGGCGTTTTTGTAAGTGGCCTGGCCGAAAACTGGCTATTTTTTGGAGGTAACTGTTTTAAATACACCAAAAAACAAGATAGCTTTCATTACGAAACAGTATATTAGAAAAAGACAAATAGAGATATTACTTTTAAGCCCGATTCTCGGCCACCCCGGCCGAGAAAGGGATTGAGCGTTTTAACTTACCCAGTTTACCGGCCACCCAAAAAAACACTTAAAATCCACGATTTATCATTTTTTCTGTATATAATAACAATAGTTTAACATAATAATTATCCAAAATAACAAAAACTTACCTTTGAAACCAGTATTTCACATTAAAATCACTATTTTTCTAGGGAACGCACACTACAAAAAATTTAGTAACACAGCAATACATTCAACTTCGTTGGCCGTCAATTTCGAACTAATATTTCTTGGTCATACCAAAGCTTGCAAAAAGGCGGTTAAGCTACGGTTTCCTCCGAAGCGGTGCCGTCTTTTGACGGCCGTCAAAATACGGCGGGTGACGTCACGAAAAACGGTGTATTTAGTCCGGTGCTTGTAGCGGCAGACAATAGTGTAAAGTCTGAAACCGAAGTGATACGATGGATGATTTAGACCTCGCACTTGTAATTATTTTGGAGGCAGAGGAATCCTCTGAAGAAGAGACGAGAAAATCTGAAAGTGAAATATTTAAAAAACGCAGAAGAGAAGGTGCTTATGAGGTTCTAGTCTGTCGTCATTTATTTAATAATGAAAACAAGTTTAAAGAATATTTTCGCCTTACACCGATGTTATTCGATTATGTTCTAAATAACATCCAGGAAGACATTATGTCAAAGCCAACAAATCGAGTCCCATATCCATTATCAGCAAAGCAAAAATTATGTGTATTTTTAAGGTAAGTACTTTTTCAATGAATGAAATGAATGAAATATTTTGTGTGTGGATTAAGTAACATCCTTGACAAACGATTTTATTATTTTCTACTGTTTACAACAAAACTTATTAGTCAAAATAATTATTAACATCTGAAACCACTTTGGTTGCATGGGGTGCTGATGTTACGGGAAGCATATAATTCAAAGTTTCATTATAAGAATTGTCTAATTGAGATGATGGGCGAGCTGGTGGTTTGCCTGTCGTATGTCCACTTGCATCATAAGAATCGAAAGATGCGTAGCTCAATTCAGATGATGGGCGAGATGGTGGCTGGCTTGAATGTCCCGATAAAAACTCAATCTCTTTGTTACCAACATAGTTAGCAATATGTAATCTTATTTTGGACTGTTCCAGTTCTGGTAACTTCTTAACTATTTTGGCCATTGAACTAAAAAATAAATCGTTAACGTCCTGTGTAGTTGCAATGACCGGTTCTCGATTTTTTGCTGCAATTTCTTTCAGAAGTTTCATTCTTTCATCAGAATTTTTAGATTTTAAGCTTGAAATTTTTCGTTTGAGGGGTGGTCCAGATGGTGTATTGTTTATATCGTATGGTGTTGTATATTCTGGCTCAGAACTACCAAGGCTATTTTGATCCTCATTACATATCTGAGGGTCTTCCGCTTCAGCGATTATGTTTGTAACCATTTCAGAATAATTGTCATTGGTATTTTCTTTCCCCATATCATCAGTAATGTTGGTAATAGTACTAAAAATTATTTGCGATTATAGTCATTTTACCTGGATATTGACACTAATTTATTGTTTACCTTCTTTTGCCCGAAGGGCAACTATCTAAAAAGTGTAACTGGTCCATTCGCTTCTTAGACGCTTCGCCTGCAGAACCCGTGCAGGGTTTTCCCCTTTTCCTGACGTAGTAGTCTCGGATATATGACCATCTTTTGGAGCATTCAACATCTTAAAACCATAATAAATATGTATTAAGCAAATAATTAAAAATCATGGGATCGATAAAAATACAAAAAAAATTAACCGAAACTAAATGAACTTGTTTCAGATTTTTGGCTACAGGCGAGTCTTTCAGATCTTTGGCGTTTCAATTTAGAATATGTCATTCTTGGATTTCCTTTATAATTAAGCAAGTTGCAAGTAGCATTGTTAATAGAATGCTCGAAATAGTGATACCACCACCAACAGATGGACACCTAGTAATGATATCCAACAAATTTATGTCGCAATGGAATTTTCCAAATTGTGTGGGGGCCATCGATGGCAAACACATACGAATAAGAGCCCCTAGTAACACTGGTTCATTGTTTTATAATTACAAGGAATTTTATTCGATGGTCATGTTAGCTATTGTTGATGCAGAATGCAAGTTTACTGCAGTTGACATTGGATCATATGGCAGAGAAGGGGATGCAGGTAACTATCAAGCTCATTATGGAACATTATGGGAAAAAATATTGCCTTATGAATAAAGAATTATTTGAGTATACCGAAAGAAGTATTTATCAGATTTAAGTTTTTATGCAATTTTTCCAAGAAACATTGTTTAACCTAAGATATAGAAATACATATATTCTTAAATTCAATTCTTTATTTAAATGAAATATTATTTCCCTTAACAGGGTTCCTCTACAGGACACAATTGCAATGATCTTGTCACCCCTTATTTGTAGATATATAAAAAATATTAAATAATTCGGTTTTGTTATTTTAAATAGGACACCATTGCATTTTTGAATTCCTCGTAAAAGTCTAGACAAATTTTGTTAATACATAATAAATAATTACAATTTTGTGTCAAAAATTAAATTTGCAAACCTAAAATAAATAAAAAGTTTTTGTATTTAACATTTTTCTGTATATCTACAAATAAGAAGTAATATGGATCATTGACGCAGAACCCTCTGTATACTGTGTATAAATGATTTGCAGGAATCTATTTAAAAAGCAAATTTGGCAGACAAATACTGGAGAATGAGTTTCTATTTCCACCACCACGCGCCTTGCCTGGTTTAAATGTTGCGGTTCCCCATGTTCTTGTAGGGGATGAAGCTTTTAGTTTGCATGAACATTTAATGAAACCATATCCCAGAAAGCAATCAGTAATTGACAAATCTAAAGCAGTATTTAATTATCGACTCTCTCGCGCAAGGAGGACAACTGAAAATACTTTTGGTATTCTTTGCGCATACTTCAGAATATTTTTTCAACCTATTGCAACAGCACCAGAAGTTACTGACAAAGTAATCACATCGGCATGCATACTACACAATTTATTACGAGACGCAAATGTACCCCTTCCCACGCATGTCAATGACAGGGAACAGTTGCCATTACCATCGAAAAATCTAATACCTTTAATTCAAAATAATTATCGTGGAGCAAACACACCAATTCAAATTCGTGAAACATTGAAGTTATATTTTAATGGTCCGGGGGCAGTGGAATGGCAGGAAAACTATTACAGGCCACATTAAAATACAATTATTACTAAGTATTTTGTAAAATGTATTAGAACGAATAAAAGCTCTACAATAGTTTATTTACCTGTTTTTTTAAGCATATCTCTAATTTCACGCCAAAGACGTTGTTTTGCTTGAGTATTTCGATACTCTTTCGATTGGATATTATAAAGACATTCATTTACCCTGACAAAGTCAATCAATATTTCGTCTTGTTCCATAGACCATATAGCATTCTGTTCTTTTGAACACATCTTGAGACCTAAAAACAAACTACCTTCAAAAAAATATCACCGCTACACACAACGTACCTCACAAAAACGTTGACAAAACTGTTCGTAGCGACCAACACACCGCTTTCAAATGAAGACGGCGCCGCTGTAACGCAAACGTCGAGCGGCACCGCTTTCTTGGAAACCACTTGCCTATATTCACAAGCCACCGTTTTTCGTGACGTCACCCGCCGTATTTTGACGGCCGTCAAAAGACGGCACCGCTTCGGAGGAAACCGTAGCTTTAGTGCAGAATGGTGGGGATAAGAAGTCTAAAGATAGGAATAAATGTAAAAAACGCGGGACCCGTCAAAATATTCTTATTTATTCACTATAATCTCGAAAAACGGCCGAGAACTGGTGGTGGCCGGCTAACCGGGCGATTCACCCTATTTTTTTTTCTTTTTAAAGCGCAGTGTTTCACTAAAATGGTCTTCAATAAGAATTTGTTACCTTTCTTCAAAATCTATTACCTTTTCGAACGCCTATCTATTACTGTTTGTTAAAATGTTCTGGCAACACTAGCCGGGGTGCTTGGCGAGAAAAGAGAGAGTGGGGCAGTGTGAACAGCCGAGATCTAGAATATCTTTGTATTTTCGACTATTCATTTTTAATATTATAAAGTATAACTTTAGTTCGTGGGTTATGTCAGTCAGTCAGTCCCATAAATAAACCAGGTACTAAAGTTACAAGCATTTAGCACTTCTTAGGGACACGAAATGCCTAATCAAATGACGTAAATTTGCATAGAAATTACTAGAACAAGAAAATATTTTAAGATAAGACTTACTACAAGTAGGACATTTTTGTTTCAAACGTAGTTAAGAGCCTATCAACATTTTATGGAGCTGCCTTAGTGACTTATAATAATATACCTATACGGAGACGGCTCAATACTTCATAGATCTGCATACCTTTATATATACGTAGATATGAGTAGGTACTCCTCTTAGAGGTGGGAATTCTAGTTCAATTACGTGAACTAGTTCATTCGTTTTCGTTCGTAAAAAAATATAGTTCAAAAAACTAGTTCATTAGTTCACATAGAATTTTTGCGAACGAGAGTGTGTTTTAATTTAAATAAGACGCAATTGTCCCTGGATTTCACAAGTTTTATATTTTACTCATTAAATTAAACTGTAAATTCTTAAAAGTAACACATAATCTTATAATAAAGTCTACATATGTAAACAAGTTGATATAAAACAAAACAACTAGCAATAAGCAAAATAGAACTAACTAAATAAAAAATAATTAGGTATTTGGTAAATAGATTCTAAAAAAATATATAAGGAACTTAAAATTTACTATTTAAAAATAATATTTGCGAAACTTTTTTAGATTTTTGCTGTGATCTTTTTTCCGTTATAACTTGTCCCGCCGAAAAAAATCGTTTGACATTTATCCTTAGCTATTTCGTTCACGAAAAGAGAAAAAGACGCTGCTGTTTTTTTATTTCGTTTGCAATGACAACGAACTACTGAACGAGTCTTTCGGACCATCACGAGTAGTTCATCTCGTTCACGAGAGAAACTATTGAACTAGTTCGTTCACGAACTACCCACCTCTAACTCCTCTTGAGGGCTCATGACTGATGAGTACGGTACGGTCAAACAATGGAGCAGCTATATATCTCTTGAACATCTTCGACATCAAATTTTAAAAATCGGTAAATTTTTTTTCACCCGCAACATCCCTCGTAATGAATCTTGCCTTTTATTAGGAATAGTGAAGTGTGGCCCAATTTATTTCCGCATATAGTCATTTAGTAACACATACCTATATACTGTCTTTTCTCCAAACATTTTTATTGAACGCAATGTTAAATGTTACCAAATCAGCCTGATAGGACCCCAAATGTTCGGTTAAAATTAAAAGTTAATTGGATAAGTAGTTTTTAGCTAAGCCGCGACAGACATACCAACGAAATTAAGAAAACGTGTCTTTTTTTTCTAGGGACCCTAAAATGCAAAAATCTATAAAATCCTGGAACTTGGAAGGTTCATTTTTCACGATTACCTACAAACATCTTATTTGGTCGCCATCTTGATTTCATATCACTCATAATTCTGGCACAAAATAGTGATGCCGCCAAACTCGTTTCGAAATATTGGTCGAGGCGAAACGAGGTCAAGGCCTTGTCTCGTCTCGACTTTAACTATATTAACCTATCCGGTTAAAAGTTAAATATGTTCAATGAACTTGAAGATAAAGTTTTGAACCGTGCGTGTTTAGACATTGATACTCTGTCACACATTCCTGGATGTTAATACCTTGAAAATGCCTTCTAACCTTTTATTTGATAAATTTAATTGGTCACAATACGTAATTTACAAAATAGTCATAATTTTTTATCACATTCTAACAATGCTGACTATAGACTTTCTGTCTCATTATTTGAAAAAATGCTGATTTACAAAATGTCAGCTTTGATAAAAATAATTTGTTGACATTTATTTTTGCTACAAGTTTAAACTCTTTTAGGGCTACCTGTTCTAACAGTATGTTGATTGCCACTGGTAGCTATTCTAAGAACTTCACTTTTATGCTAAATAATAAATATTTCAATATTACAAAAAATGGCATTTTTATAAACTGACGCCAGTTTTTCTCCGGGGGTATAGGTAATCTTGATCCAAATAGGCTGATACCAACAAAAATAATTTACCTATTTTTGTAGATGCCTGACACATAATTTCATTTATATATTTATTTTTGTTCTTTATAGATTTGACAAAAATGGAAAGACCTATATATTTATATCTATAGAGTGAGGGTCTCTTTTACTAAAACTCCAGACGAGACGAGCATCTCTTCTCGATCTCTACACTCTCGTCTCGAGTGTCGAGATTGAATGGTGTCGAGACGAGGAGAAGCGAGAGATAACTTTGTCTGGTCTCGTGGCATCACTAGCACAAAATTTGAAATCAATCCATTAAGTAGCTTTTCAGGCTAAATTTTTAAATATTTTATTATTGTCACCATTTTGTTTTGCCATATTGGATTTGTACCAAAATTTTTACCAGTTGATTCCTAAATAATATTTAATTTTTGAGCAAAATTTAAGTTACATTGGATAAGCAGTTTTTTAATAGTAATTTTTTAAATATTTTACTAGGCCGCTATGTTTTTCGCCATATTAAATTTTTACAAAAATTTCATCTCCAAAGACCCTTAATTTTTGAGCAAAACTTGAAGTTAATGGGATAAGTAGTTTTTTAGCTATGCCGGAAACAGACAGACCCGCGGAACTTAGAAAGCATGTTGTTCGACATCTAAAACACAAAGATCTTAAAAATCTCTTAGGATGATTTTTTCACGATGAAAATACCTACTTCCTAACAATTTAAATTTGGTTGGACCCCGCACTTTTCTTACGGAAAATGGCTTTTAGTCAATTTCTCTGAAAATGTAATATGTTATAGTTCCCGACCTCTTGATTCTGATCAAGAGCTCTCATGGCCACAACTTTATCCTCTAGTTTTTTATATACAGGGAGTTGCAATTTTGCATTTTCAATATTTTATGAACATTTTTACTTTATTTGATTTTAATTAACTAACACGCATTTAAATAATTTACTAGAAGCTAAGGCATGTATTTGTAATAATAAACGTATACAAGGTGTAACTGAATTTAAAAATTCGGATATTTTTGTTTCATATTCGGCTGTACCTACAACACATAAAAATTCCAATTTTTATTGAAAACCCAATTACACTCCAACAGACAGTCAGATTTTTGTGAATTTTTTACATGTTTAACAAAATTAAATGAAAATTAAATAATTATAATGAAATTTTTTGTACATTAAACGGGCCATGAATTTTAATACACAAGTTTTGTAAGGCATTATGGTATCAGAAAATCAGGTTCATCACTTTACAGCTGGGATGTTTAAATAGTAACTAAATTTGACACATTTTAATTATCAAACGAATATTATCATTAAATGCAGCTCTAATAATATTATTAAGAATAAAATAATACAGGGGGTTCCATAAAATTCTAGACAAACTAATTTTTCATAATAATTCCTCAAAGTGTGATAATATAAGAAAACAAAAAATGGAAGGAGCGGTCGGATAGTAGATATATCTTTGAGAAGTTTTTTTAAGAATAATTTAACTGTAAAATATGGAGTCATTATAATTACATTTCGAAATGGCGGTAATTTGTTAATGAAATAGAACATAAAAAATATAAATGTATATTTACGGGGTGTTTTATAAAGGAAAAACACCCTGTAAATAAGAAAGTACAATATTTAGCACCCATGTCCTTAAGAAAACATTAATTAAGAATCATGTGAGGTATAAAATACCTCAAGTTTATAAGAATGTTTGTTCCCCATATTTTTTAGGTGTTGAAAAATGTACTAATGGCCGTTTCAATTGTGTAATGTTGATGTCTCTATAATTTGAGGATAAATTAGGTTTACAAAGGCCTTTCAAAAGATGTAAAAATCCAGGATATAGGGTAACAAAGAAGGGTACCTAATAATATAAATATTTTATCAATTTTAAACAAAATACCGATAATAAATATTTTAATTGTGAAAAAAAAATTGCAAAATCACTTATACAACCGCATTTCAACTTGCAACTAAGTACCTATACAGTTGTATAAAAGGACTGTACTATAATAAAGTACTTACCTTACCTTTTACCTCCTATGTATTAGCACTATATTAGGTAGGTGGCATAAACTAACGTTTAAAAAGAAAATACAAACTGAATAATAAAAACTAATAAATATTATTATGGAGGAACAAGTAAAACTTTGGTTTAGTATAGGTATTATAATAATTAATGTGTCTGCTTGTTTCATATTTTATTAGTTTTCACAAAATGAACGTAACAAATAATATTTTCAATGAGTAAAAAAAAATAAAATTTGAATCACTTAACCCATAACGGCATTGCAGCATTTTGACAAAGTCACTATAAAATATATCAACCTTAGGTATTAGCTCGAAAACGACATACAAACTAGATAATAAAAACTAAATCAAACAATATTACGAAGGAACAAATAATATTTCTGGTGTAGTAAACGCATTATTATCAATAATGTATCAGTTTATTTCATATTTTATTAATTTTAACAAAATAAATGCAATAAATAATATTTTCAGTAGGCAAAATAAAAGAAAATTTGAAAATCACTTAACACACAACTAAGTTATAATAAAATATTTACATTTTACCTCATAGTTCTTAGATATTACTAACTCACAAGTTATTCAGATAAATACAAATAGCAGAAACCACAGAATGTCGCTCTTTAAGTGCATTTTCATCATTATTTCGACAGTCAGCAGATGTCATAACGCAAAAATAATAAAATTGTATTTTATGCTATGTTATTTCAGAAGAAAATAAGAATTGTCAAAATCCAGAACAAAATGCGTCCTTCTCGGGAGATCGGAACGATGAAGGACAAATACGGTAAAATATACTCAAATCTACTAAACACACATGCATCACAAAGGAGCATTTATCTTGTAATAGAGTTTGCAATTTTTAATTTTTTATCTTGACTAGTTCAAATAATAAATTGAATATGTGTTAACTAAGTATAAGTATATTAATAATAGGTTATAGATGTGGGCATCTAAGTTTTAATTTTTTCGTTACAATCCACACTTACTTTACAGTTTTCTTTATTGTAAATAACGCCAATTTGATAATCAATATTTTTGAAAGTATGAGAACAAAAAAAAAGGAACATTTATCAAACACCTTGTGTATTAATATTATAGGTATTATCAGTCTTTGGGGAATTATTATGAAAAATCATATGAATCTGACATAACAGTAATCGCATAGTGTTTCTAGAATTTTATGAAATACCCAATATTATTTTATTTTCAATTAGGTATAATATTAAAATTGAATCTATTGACAATATGCATTCAATAATAATTAAAATATGTCAATTTCACTGGTTATTTGAATATGCTAGCTACAAACTGATTAGATCTAGATTTTCAGATAATGCAATAAGTTTATAAAACTAAAGTATAAAAATTCATTCATTCACTGTAATGTTAGCTATTTTAACTTACATTAATTAATTTTGATAAACATATCACAAATCCAGTAAAATCTGACTGTTTTTTTAAGTGTATTAAATCGTTTAGTAAAAAATGCAATTTCAGTACGTGTCTTAGGTGCAGTCGAATATGAAACAAAAATTTTTGGATTCTGAAAGTTTATTTTTATATTTTCATTTCAGAAACTAGCCGTAGGATTTAGTTTTGATCAGGGAATCGAGAACTATAACATATTAAATTTTTAGAGAAATTGACTGAAAGCAATTTTCCATAAGAACAGTGAGGGTCCTTTTTATAACTACGGCTAAGCCTATATTTTTCCCTTCATAAATACTGAAGTTAATCCTTTTATATTCACCAAAATTGCACAGCCCTGGCTAAAAAGCAGCAACCCTGGTAAATTTCAGGCTTTGTCCTATACTATACAGCTAGCTAGAAAAAGAAAATAACTCTAACTCTAACTAACTAATAAAAATTTGCTCAAAAATCAATTTCTGCAAGAAATCAATAATATTACATCTATAAAGGACGCAATTATCCATTCTAAAAACATTGCTAATTTTCCTGGCTTTCCTTATCCATTCTACCAAGAAGTTCGGCGAATTCCTTGAGAGGTAAAAATATCGCATTTTTTGTCTGTATATTTAACACCTTCTTCACTACTTCGGAGAAGTGAAAACCCTATTCTAAAATATTAGGCTACTCTTTAAAACCACATTACACTATAAAACAAATCATTTTCCTAAAAGCCCAGTTTAAACCTTAGAGTAAGAATTCTTACTCTAAGGTTTAAACCATTATAATTGAAGACTCTGGTGCAAAAAGGGGATATGTAACATTTTTTAAATTTTACAGGAGAGGCAAAAAACTTTTTTTTTTTTTTAGATTGCATTTAATGTTATTTATGAAAGAGGGAGAAAAGTTGAATATTTTTGTTTATATTAGATAAATTTATTCGCAGAAATAAACTAGAAAACAGAAAAAAAGTTGTGTGGTGCAAAAACGGTATATGTTCATCCTATTCTTAACTCGGCTCATAGGATGGTGCAAGAAAGGGATAAGTAGAAAATGCAACACTTTTTTGTATACATTTTTTTATTATATTTCTAAGACAATAATTTTAACAAAACAAGAACTAAGAATGAAACAATGAACTTGTAACAAATAAAAACTAAAAATAGTTATATGACCCGAAGCAACGAATTTTTAAAACATTAGGTACAGAGTACAGATGGTGTCCGAGCCTTTTCTGCCTCTGGATTTTGTGGGTTTATTGTTCGGCGTAGAGCAAAAGTGTTAAAATAAGATTTGTAGGACAAAATCCAGAAGAAAAGAAGGCTGGGACCCATGTACATCTTATGGAGATTTAGGTCAAAATAAAAAAATACATTCATATTAATAAAAAAAAGTTTACAGATATACGAGTAGTATCCTTATTCTACATCAGTGTTCTCGGACTCACTAACTTCCGAATCTTGATTCCCTAAATCTTTATCGGATGTTAGAGACAAGTAAAACCCCATCTCACCTTTGCCTACATATTCATTGGCCAATACCATAACGTTTTTATATTTCGCATCTTTTAATGGCAGCCTATTTAAATAAGCTTGTTCCACACCATTTAATGTAGGGTTTGCATTGCTTCTCAACAAAACAAAATTTATTAAATGAGCATTAGCACTAGCCGAGGGGGTACAGGCAACCTCACCATTTTTCGTGTATTTGAATACGCGATAAGAAGCAATGCCAAACTTTTCTTTTGATCTAGATTTTGGATACGGACAAAAAAAACTTTTTAAATGATCAGTGTAGTTCAACATCATACTTTGGGTAACAGGAACGACATGAAATTTACGTGAAGATGACTTGACAATGTCCATGTACTCTTGCGGTAAAAAAATGCGATCTATATAACGTTTTTTCTTTTCAATTATCCTGAAGAACCTGTCACAGGGTAAAAAACTATGCCCTGGCTCGGGAAAACCATGCATAATTACGTCAAACCTTTCTGTAAAACACAAAGTGGCTAGATATCGAACCAGGGCATGGTTTTTATTTTGAGCGCAACAGCTGTCACTAAATAAGTACAAAACCTTTATATCAGGCCCAAGTACGTTCTCGATATAATATTGTAGAAAACTTACAACTTCGTTGGCTCCTTTTTTACAGGTAGTTTCATCATACATAAAAAAATGTCCCGTTTTGTTTTTCGCCGAGTGTATGCAAAAATTTTGCACCCATAGTTGTCGCAAATAAAAGGCGTCCCCAGATGGCACCTTGGGAAGGGGCATGTTCTGCTGATAGTCGAAAGACAAAACTTCGACATGATCATTGTCTTCCGCTTCTTTCGATTTTTCTTTCAGTTCCTTGTAAAACCATTCGGACTTAAGAAGGTGTAGTTTTTTTTGGGTTTCGAAACTACTTTTCTCTTCTTCTGAGTCCGCTCCCTGAATCTTGTTTTGCAATATGTCACATTTTTTGCACGTATCTTTTCTCGGACGGCCAAAACTTAAATTGAAATTTTCGCGAAAATAACGACCATAAAAATCATAAGAAACTGTAGGTTTAAAGGGTAGATTGTCTTGTTTTTGCTTGTAAATTTCTGGTTCAAATTTCTTAAGATATAGATCGTACATAATCTTAAGATTCAAATCAGGAGACAAATACTGCCTACTGCTTCTTGTTCTAGAATAATGCGATATTTGCTTAGGAAAGCTTTCGATATGCTCACGAACTTGATTTCTCACAGGTTCCGGAATCATATTCTTTCTATTAACGTGTTTACCTCGTTTCCCAATAAACACACATACGTTTGTTAAACGTTAAAAATGGCAAAACACCATTCTAAAAAAGAGTACTTTAATTTCGTACAATCAACTTAAAAATGTCGCGCATTTACACGTTGTATATAACGTAATATTTTCAACGTTGAAAATAAGGATATATAGACGTTAAAAAAAGTTTAGGAATTGCTTCAATTCTACCGTCACAAATTACGTTTAAATATTGTTCTAGGAGAACCTTTCTTTAACGTTGATAAAAAAGTTTGTTTATTGTTCTAGGAGAACCTTTTTTTAACGTTGATAAAAATGTTTGTTTATTGTTATTTGATCCAAAATTTAAACGTTTTTATTGACTTAATCTAAACCACACGATTTATCCGCATTTTAATTCTTATACAAAGCTATGATATAAATGAAACCATTTTTTTTTTATTTATTTATTATACATCTTTTTTTGGAAACATTTCATAAATACTTTGTGCAATAGTCAACTAAAATATACTTTTTTAAGAAAAGTTCTGACGTATAATTTAGCACAAAAGCAAGAAGTTATAAAATGATAATATAAATACCTAATAATGGCAAAAAAACTTAAAACTTAAACCAACATATTTATGTTTAACAATGTTTTTCTATAAAACTGGCATGGAATAACAACTTATATCTACTCGAAAACAAAAAATATAATAATGTATATAATATTTTTTTTATCAAAACAGGCGTAAATGTCTTAATTTTGTAATGTTTTGAAATGATATTTGGCACAAAACTTTATAGTATACATGAAAACAGAAAACAGAAACGAGAAACGAGAACTATAATATTCTGTTTGACAAACAAAGTGCAAATGTATAAATTTTAAGTATTTAAAATTGTTAAGTTCGGTTTCCCTGTTTCATTCTTGTGGCAGAATGTTTCAACCATTCCTTTACGCTCCACGATACTCTCATATCATTTTTTTCGTTAGTTGGAAAGTTAAGTTTTGCAGCTTCTGAAAATTGGAACAATGAAGTGTACTGAAAGTTTATAAATTAATATTTTTTACCGTAGACAACATTCATAGTGGTAGTTCCCTCAAAACTGACTTTGTGGTGCCGCCCTTTCCAATTAAATTGGTTTCCTAGCTCATTGGTTAGCAAAAACTTCATTATTCTCCTTGTTACCCCTTCAACTCCCGAACCTCCTAAAGCAGCTAATCTACGTATCTACAAAAAATAATTAAAAATATAGGTACCACCCGACTGAATTCGAACAACCAAACATACCATATATTGATTGACGATTGGATCTTCCTTCACCAATTGGTCAAAATTTACAAATTCTTCGTATAACCTGAGTGGAAAAGAAGGTAAATTCTCTGGTGCTATTAGTTTTTCCATGGCGAGTTTCTTATTGTATCTTAGAATTTCCTGCATCGTTAAAAGGATTTGGTCATTGGTTGTCTGTATAGCAGCAAGACTAGTTAACACTGTTTGCCGGAAATCTGTAAAAATAGAGCGGATCATTACAGTACGTCGCGCGGATCTGTGACTGCGAAAAGAATTTAGAGAATGCGGCCCTGTCGAAATTTAATGAAAGCGGCTCTCAGTCAGAAACGAATACCGCCTTGTGAACATTTGTCCAAAGTTTACAGAATTAAAATATCAATTCTGTAAAATTTGATTTGTCCGCTACCTACAAATGTTAATACCTCTCCCTTTCGTCGCAGTCGCAGATCCGCGCAACGTACTTTAAAACTAACCTACTTATTATAAAAATATTTATCTGTATTTTTATTTATTAGTAATTAACTCACCTGCATCAACGCCATTATGCATTGATGTTGTTTTACAATAATTGTTACCATTGGCTACAGGTGTTTCACCAATGATGGAATAATTCGATGTGCCGTTACTAGTACCTGCTAAAATTCTACTATCTTCTAATATTGAATAGTTTGTATTCAATAAAGCACTATTATCTAAAATTTAAAAAACATCAAGAATTAGGACAAATCAAAATAAAATTATGTGTAAAAAAAATGTGTATTTTCATATTGTTTTAACGTTTTCTTATCAACATCAAATTTTTACCAAGAAGGTTTAATTTCATCGAAAAAAAAAATTGCATTAAAATAATCTTTTAGGCACGCCCTAAAGCAAATATATAAATCTTTCAAAAACATGTAAAAAATATTTAGAGACTACATTGGACGAAACGGAATATTACCTATTATTATATCATTATTTAATGCTTCTTGTACACCTTCATGCAAAGTCATAGTAGAAGTTGAAGAACTAGATGGCGTGTTAACTCCTATATCCATTTGTTTGTTGATATTTGCTTGTGGTACTGGAACAGGAGAGTTAATTGCAATATTTTTATTGTTTGCTGATAGCAAAATAAGAATAATAGAATAATGTATTTAAGTATCTAAAAAGTACAGAAACATACCTAGCTCAATTATCTTCGGTTTCTTAATTAGTGGTGCGTCATCATCATTATCATCATCGCTAGAGTCAGAAGATGACTTGGAAATAAACGATTTTCGGCTTATGCTGGAAAAATTTGCATTTTGTTCGTATTCGCTAATTATTTTATCTACTTCTTTCTCAGCTAATTCATAGTTTGCTAAAATACCCAAATAGTTTTTATATCATATCCTTGTTTATACACACCTTAGTATAAACAAGGATCATATTATATAGACCAGATATCAAATTATACTTACAAGTTTTAAAATGAACCTTAAAAATCCCGTAACGAGGCCAACTCTTTTTTGGGGGTTGGCAGGCTTTAATAAAATCAGTCAGAGCAATGCTTTGGGTTCCTGTAGGCCAATAACATTTTGTCTCGTCTTTTATAAGCCAGGTGAGCGGTACTACTGACAGTTCTTTTTTACAAGGATTGTTGTGTGTTGGTTGAAACTCGACCACGCCGTAAAACATTTTTTGGGTTCAACAATTTGCTTACTTCACGTAAAAAAAAAATAAAACAATATTAATTGATTACACAAATAATTTAAATGGATAACTAATTTATGGAATGATTCAAAGGAAAGAAGGCGTATCCACCCTTATATGGCATTAAAAATCCTTTGCAGTATATATCTTCAAGTGAAAAAGTAATTGCATTTCTTTCATTGAAAGCTCTAAAAAAATATATATTTAATTCCGAAGAAGGCATGGGATGTGAATATAAATTAGTTAGTGATATGGCACTTGGACCTTCAAAAGTCACAACATTTTCCAATACAAGAATATTTTTTATCAGACAAATTTTTCTTGTTTTTGTTAAAATGCAATTATTTGGTAAATTGTTACTTAATACAGTTAATTGTTTAAATATTATCTTTTTGCAGTTAAAAGATACAACTCTACAATTAATATCATATGTTTGATTGTAAATATGAAAATACTTAGCATTTTCATTTTCCCCTTCTTTGTTCTTTTCGGCAATACTATTCGTTATGGACTTTTCTTTTTCAAAAAATCTGCGGTGAACTTGTTGCAATATGTGTTTTTTTGAACGAATTTTCCTTTTTAGGTAACCAAGGTAATTTTCAAAAGGGAAACAAGAGTATTTATTAATAGAGCCATATTTGCGAACATCATCCGCTAAATGTATGAGGCTGTGAACATTGTAAACTACAAACTCATCTCCCAATATATTTTCGGCTGTAGCTACAAACTCTTTTAAAAAATATGCAGCTTTATTAATGTACTTAATAGTTAAAACTTCATTTGACAAAATAAAAATTGCACAGTGAAGTAATAAAAAATGTTCAAATTGTTGTCTTTTAAGTCCTTCATGCAGAACTAATAAACCATGATAAAGCAAAAAATGTCGAAACTCAGTAGCCTTCCATCGTTTAATATCTTTAAATGATCTACACTTACGTACAAATTCTGAAGGTTGATAATGTTTTATTTCAGAAATTTTGGAGTTCATGGTGCTTATAAGTTTATGTGATAGTTTATATGGGGGCTTCCCTTCAATATAATAATTTAGCAAAATTCTTTTCATAACACCTAAATAAATTAAGTGCATTGGATCCAAAGGAAACTGTGTCGATAATTTAATATTTATTGCTAAAAGTGGAGAGACGGTCTTTATGAATGGTTTGCTGACGTCATAAAAATCTTCATCTGCGATAAGTGAACAAATTTGATTTTGACCAGCAAACGTTATTCGATGATTTTTATACTTTCCAATGATTGTACATTTTTCACAGCCATATTTACTATTATGGCCTAAAATACCCTTTAAATATGCTCTAGCGGGAGCGTCACATATAAAGAACGCAATATCGATATCATAATGTTCGTTATTAAAAATAAACCCTGTCACTTTTAATTGTTTAAATTCCTCCAAAAATAACTGCAAGAACTTTTTTAAAGGGTCAGGTTTACCTGTTCCACAAAAACAAGCTATAAGAAACGGAGTTTCTTCAATTAAATCAGTACATAAACCTAAAATAGGGTAAAGTTCCAGGTTACTACTTTTAAATAGGGGTAGTCCGTCTATATTTATTTGCAGAAACATTTTTGAAACAGGTTTTTTAAAACCATTAGCCATTCTAATTAACAACTGGTTTTGAATTCCCAAATAAAACATTTCTCCATTAGTTAAATTTATAGTGCTTGTTACTCTTGGTGTTTGTAATAACGTTCGGTAGTCAGTAGCAATTCTGTATGACATTGTCAGAAAAATTAGTACATCCAGAATCATCAGACATATGTTCAGGCTCTAAACATTGTGAGAGTTTTAAAATATTTTCTCCAAATTTTAAATTAGGAGTATCATTTGTGGACATAGTGGCTCGAGGTGTGCTTATAACTTGAACAGGGGCACTATTTACTAACAAACGAAAAGAACTCGAATTAGTTTCATTAACACTATTTGTGAAAGAACTTTGTCTTATCAAAAAATTTGCTTTTGTTTTAATTTTTCGTTGAATTTGACGTTTCGATAACATTTTAAAGTCTGGCATATTCACCAATTAAACCTGAAAATCACAAACAAATGAATAATATTAAAATACTATACATTTTTGAGATATAATAAAGAACATTTATTAAACCTACTAAAAAAACCCAATTGTACAAGATATCCTAAAATTTAGTCAAAACATTTTTTTTTTAAATAATCGAAATTTGAAAAGACTTTTCTAGTCTATTGCTGAAGAAGTTAATTAAATGAACATCGTCGGCCTATAATGACCTTATTCGCTGAATTTCTGGATATGGGTTGTTTATGGATACTCTTTAAAGATCCACAAGTTACTGACATTGTTAACCAACTTTTATACTATTTTTCCAAATCAAAGTTACCTTCAAGTTCATTTTTAGTCATCAAAGACATATAGGATTGGATATAAGTATGGCCGCATCCTTTTTGCCATTTCGATTATGTAAGAACGGCAGTATTTTAATTTTGTTTATTTATGCCACACATAGAACAACAATTTTCATGAGTAACTTTACATTAAAAATAACTTTGAAGATGACGTTGATTTGGAAAAATGGTATAAAAGTTGGTTTACATATTAACATGTGGATCTTTAAAGGGTACCAAATGCAGAATTTCAGCCATCAAGGTCACTTAATATTCAGGGTGGCTCAACAAAGCTCAAAATCTCCGATACCAATTACGATAGAGAAAACCTTTATATACACAAATTGTAGATGGTGAAAAGACGCATATTCTTGAATTATTTTCTAGTGTATACAGTGGCCCAAAAAAAGTTGTGGGCTATGCATGTATTTTTTTAAATAGAACAACCTGTATATTATTGCATTTCTAGATTCTACTATAAAATCTAAATACAGTTCATGTATCATATCCTATACCTAAATTCATTTGTTTTCATGATATTGATGTTTGGAATTTGTCATTTTGAGCAATTTAACCACCTGTCAAATCCAAACCACTTTCCTATCTTAATTTCTTATTATGTATAAGTTGCCATCAACTTCCGGTTGAACCGTAAGTTGAAATTTTCGAACTTCCGGTTTAACCAGAAGTAAACTTATAGATAATAAGAAACTAAGATAGGAAAATGCAAACGGTTTTGTTCTAAACCAAACCGTTTAGATTTTACGGATGGTTTAAAGTGGGCAAAATGTCAAATTTGAAACGTCAATATCACGAAAACAAATGAATTTAGGTATAAGATATGATACATAAAATGTGCTTAGATTTTATCACCGTAGAATCTAGAAATGCAATAATATACAGGATGTAGGTACCATTTAAAAAAATATATGCATAGCCCACAACTTTTTTTTTAACCACTGTAAGTATACAGTGAAAAATAATTTTAGAATGTGCGACAATTTTTGTATGCAAAGTTTTTCTCTATCGTAATTTATATGGGAGTTATTGAGCTTTGTCATACTATTAGGCCACCCTGTATATGACCATTATTTAATTAACGTCCTCAGCAATAGAGTAGAACATTTTGTCAAACTTCGTTTAATTATGTAAGACATAAGAGATAATTTTATTGTCTACTTAACGGACAAGGGAAGTTCTGAGTTAATGACTTTACCTTTTTTTTAAATATATGCTCTATTCTTTTTTCAGTGTGGATACTAATAAAATATAATATTTATCATGTTTAAAATGCCGCTGCATCCTCTAGCGAATCGCCTTTTTATACATAAAAACCCAGTGTTGTTAGTAAGTTAAATGATTCCAATTGATTACTGGAAAAATACAATTTCGGTTAAAAGCTGAAAATATACAAACATTGCCGAGCAACAAAGGAACCATCATAGTGAGGTTAAGTTTCTGAATAGGTATGTAATAAAACTGTGCATAATTACCTTTTTAAAAAACACTCTCAACACTTACAAGAAAACAATGTTTCGTATTTTCAAAAAAGACAATCACAATAAAAAAAAATTCTGTTAGAACGAATCACAACACCATCTCAAAAGAAACAAAGTCTGCAAAAAGGAAGCTTGCCTAATACTGATGCAATAATAATAACGAGCGTGCGGCGTGAATCGTTTTGGCCAATCAAAATGGGAATATAAAGCGTAGTTGCGAATTAAACGTGTAAAAGACGTTTATTTTATACGTTATATAACTAACACATAAATACGCTTTCTTGGAGGATAACACAATCAACTCGCTGCGATATTTTTAGACGCGACAATTGCAAGCAACTATAGATTGTCATTTGGGGCTATGAAAAAATTCTATTTGGATTCAGGATCCCCCAGGTACCGAAAAACATGTTTTTTCATTTTTGTCGGTTCACGGCAAATCTCAAAACCTGGAAGTTTCGAGCAAAGGACTTTAGCGATGTTTTTTTTTAAATTGTTTAGAAATAATAAATTAGTAATAAATTAATAATAAATAATAAATTAGTAAAGGTTTTTTAATAACAATTTTAAAACGGGTCAAAAAAGGTAATATATAACGTTTAAAAAATATATGTGTATATATTTTTTTACCAGTTTTTAACCTTATATTTGCATTATTAATATCCGTGTTTTTAAACGTTGCATAAACGTTTGTTTATAAATTTAGAAAAAAATAAGACAAAATGCACCTTTTTAAAACGTTTAATGCGAAAAATAAATTAACGGTTTTTATATAGGTTGTTATAACGTTAGTAATAAACAACTTTATATTTTCGTGTAAAATATACCTATTTTTAACGTTAATAATTAATGGTGTCTTTTTACACCGATATTTAATGGTTATATTTCTAACGTAAAACCAATTATCAACGTGTAACACGTTGAAAAAACGTTTAAATAACGGATGTGTGTTTACTGGGTTGTCCTGGACAGGGGTTACACTGAGTGTTAGGTGATTTGCAATACGTTCTAAACGCTTCTTTCCGATTCCATGAATTAAACATACAGCTTGCTTACAGACTGGTAACTCGAATGCACCCTTTCTCAACTGAAACAATATTAGATTACTCAATAGAAATAATTATTTATAAAAAACATTATTTAACATACCATGTTTTTAAAAACCAGCTAAATACTGTAAAAAAAACTGTAAAAAGTCCCTTTCATCCCCTTAACGACCTACCACCGACGCAGATTTCCCTCTCTATTCTCTCATTTAAAAAAAAGTTAATTCTGGAAACTGAATATGCGAGTAAGTAACAACTTTGGTTTAAAAGTGCTGAATTTTTACGTTTGAACACCTCCGACCCCTTGGCCACCTCTTACGGACATAACATTACGTATTTTCACCGAACATGTACCAAATTTTATTGAAATTGGTTAACTTCAAACTCGATTGCAAGATTTATACCGGACAGACAGACAGACACGAAAGCGAGTTAATAAAAACATGGTAAAAAATTAGTCTTTTAAGTAGCTTACCTTATACTTGTAGCTGCAATTTCGTTGTGAATTGACAACATCTTTACGACGTCTTTTAATCGTGTTAACAGTTATTAAACTTGAGAGGTACGAATCTTGTTTTTCTTGATCTGCAAGACCATTGAATGCCGTAAATATTTCGTTTTTTTCATTAGGAGAAAGCTTTTTCAAACACTCTTTTTCACATTTACAGTCAGTGCCTTGTTTGCGTTCCAGTACCATTTTTCCAGTAGACATTGACTTATAACTTTCTCCTCTGGCCCGTTGAACTTTTTGTACACTCCTTTTCCAACTTTTCACATTACGTTTTCTTTTTCTACCACCTGCTTTTATTGTTTAATTTCCTTCTACAGGTTCTACGGTTTCATTCTCAGAAGAGAACATTGACGAGGATGGCTGGTTTCTTGGCAACGATGGCTGGTATTCACTGCCCGAACTGTGAAATGGCTCACTCAACTCTGCCTCACTCTCAGTTTCATTATTGCCACTTGGTCCCGCAGATTCATTACGTTTATCCATAATAATAATTCTATAATAGCCTGGCTTGCGGACAAAACAAACAAACAAACGCGCAATACCGTCTGGAAAAAACTAAACTAAACGACAAACGACAATAGACCGTTGCACTACGCACTACAACACTGTTGCTAAGGGCATGGGTAAACAATAAACATTGCGTCATTTTACTGCCGCAGGAGCGGGATATGTTTGGCGTGTTTTAAAAGTACGATCATTTGCGCTGCAAGAACGGAATAAGTTACACGACACATATATCTTTCTTGCACCAGTACATCATAGGGGATATGTGTTTATTCGTTATAACTCGGTAGCTATTTATCACACATATCCCAAATTTGCACCACCGATAAAGACGATGTTCTGCTACCTATAGGCACAATAATCTCATTTTTCAAAAATTTGCACATATCCCCTTCTTGCATCACAGTCTTCAATTCTGGATAGTGGCAGTTGGCCCTCTACGTATTTAGCATAATTTATATAGAGTTTATTTTGGTCCTTAGTAGTTTCCAACAATTTCAGAATAGAAAAAATATTATTTTAAAGAAATAGTAATTTAATTATATTCGAAATGATCATTGTAATATATATACAGAGCGTTTTAAATAAGTTTTAATTAGGTACCAGTTCAATTTAACAAATTTTAGCTTCTTGGCAATTATTTTACCTAATTGTTTTATTGTTTTGTTTAAATTTATCATACTAATTTGGATTAGTCCTTTTACCGATCAAGTTGAAATTTTACAGAAAAGTTTAGCTTGGTGAACTACTTTTGTTCTACTTTTGTCTTGTTATAAGACTTTTTCCCGTTATGTTGAATATTTTATACCTAATAGGAATAGGAAGAGAAGATACCTTAAAAGCTATAAAGCCGCAAATATCATTCTGGTTACTGAAATCGATAAAAAGTTGCGAAAAATTAATTTTTGTAAAGAAAAATTCCTAAACATTTCCTAATTGCAGGGTCGCCAGTGCCGGATTAAGCGCTAGTGGTACCCAGGTTCCAAACTTTTTTGGAGCCCCCCATCATTTTATGGCAAATAGATGCTTACAATTGTGTCGGCCTGTCTGTTCCTGGCATAGCTTAAAAAGTACTTACCTACCCGATTGACTTCAAACTTTGGCCGATAATTCAGGGACGTATGCGGACGACCTAGTAATACTTTGATAAAAATCAAATATAGCGGCCTAGCGAAACGTCAAAAAAATGATTACTAAAAAAACTAATTATCCAATTCACCTCAAATTATGCATGGAAATCAAGTGTTACGTAGAAGTAAACTGGCAACATTTTGGCATGAATCCAAGATAGCAAAACAAAACGTACCTATATGTATGAATCCAAAATAGCGTAACAAAAGTACTAATAAATGTTTTACTTCTTAGATCAATTTCAAATTTTATGCAAGATTATAGTGTGATATAAACTAGTAAAGCTGTGGCACGAATTTAAGATAAATATTTTTAATCAATTGATTTTAAATTTTAAATAAATGTAAAACAAAAGGGGAGCCGCATAAATGTAATTAAAGTTACTAAATGACTTTGTGCCGAACTAAATTGAGTCATACTTTACTATTCTTAATAAAGGGTAAAATTCATACAGAGGGAAGGTAAATACTCATACCGATTTTTTTTTATATTGCGAAAAATAATAATAGAAATAAATTACTGGTTCTTCATTTAGCGAATCTAATCAGTTTTTATGCATAAAAGTAAACTATTTCATAAATATGTTTTCTCTCTTTTGGGGTTTTGGAAAGACCTATCCTATAACTGCTCTCAATTTTTTTTATTATTGGTACCCTATACTAAGGTTGTATAGGGGAAGTATTAGAATCGCAAATATTTTTAAAAAATATAAAGGGGCTCAACACTCGTTTTAGAGCTGGTTTTAGAGACCCTAGAATTAGAAAACCATATTTTTAGAAAAAAATTATGACGTCTATACGAATGTGTGTGTGGGTAAATCTAAAAAAATATGATAATACTTGAGAACGGTCATATCAATCCATTTCAAATTTGCACTAAAAATTGTCTAGGTCATTGTCCTGCTTAGGCTTTGGGTATCATGAGCAAAGATCATTGATAGTTTTAAGAGTATAAAAAATCATATTCAAAAAATACATAAACCTACTACAGTCCAAATGAAAACAGAAATAGCTGGGATAAATGTTCTGAATAATAAAATATTTTTAATAATTGTCATTTTATTCTATTTGAATTTTATTCTAGATGAAACTGAAATACAGCAAATATAATAGTTAACTACTAAAAATTGTTCTGTATCTTTGTTCCTGTTTTTTTTAAAGCTAATTTACAGAGTTTGTTAACTTTTGGTAACAATAAATCCAATTGTATTTTTATTATTAGATTACTATTATTTTATTGAAAGGAAAGTATTGTAATAGTAAAAAATCATGCTCGCGATCTTTACAGATTTTCACGTTTGATAAAAATCCAATACGGTGGACCAAAATGGAGGCTTAGTGAAGTGTTAAAAAAATTATTATTAAGAACTTATTTATCCAGTTTACCCCAACTTTTGCACAAAATTAAGTGATGCATAAAACTAAACTGGTAATATTTTGGTACGATTCCGAGATGGCAAAACATAATAAAATATTTTTAAAAATCGGTAAATTTTCTTTACCCGGAACCTCCCTCGTGATTTTTTCTATTGGTTACGAATAGTAAAGTGTGACCCAATTTAGTTCAGTACATAGTCACAGTACATATAATGTTATATCTTTTCATTTTTATTGCGCGCCATTTTGTTCCATCATATTGGATTCCTACCAATATTTTACCTTTTTTTACCTACGCCACACTTGACTTTAAAATAAATGCAATAAGTAGTTTATACATTGATACGTACAGGGATTTTGCTACGTCATGTTGAATTCGTACCAGTTTTTCCCGTTTTCTCATCTAATTTTTCTGCAAAACTTAAAGTCAATTGAACAAGATTTCTTTACGTTAATTTTTTAAAATTTTATTGTTTCGCCATCTTAAATTGAAACCCATATTATTAGTCTTTATCTCCTCCGTTAGTTCGCCGATATTTCCTAACCCCAAAAAATATACCACTCTAACAACAAGAAGATCGTTAACGAAAATGTTTTTAATATTGTTCCGCCATATTGGATTTTTACCAAAATATTACCAGGTTGTCCCCATATGATCAAAATTTGAATTCAATTGGGTAGTATTTAAGCTATGTCGCGAACTGACAGTCAGACCGGCAGTCGGACCGACGGGATTGATAAAACATTTTTCGCATCTAGCGACGCTAAGGAGTGGAGGTATGTACAACCTAAGAGGTTGACTTTTTCACCATTACAAAGTTTTACTACTTGAGCTCTATACAACAAGTAGGCACACAATTTGAAATCAATCCATTAAGTAGTTTTTTCAAGCTGAATATTCAAATATTAAACCACCATTTTGTTCCGCTATGTAGGATTCGCACCAAAATTATACCAGTTGATTTTAACAAAATACTTGATGTTCATGCAAAATTTGAAATAAACTGGATAAGTAGTTTGTTCATATAAGACTGATATCTCTAAACATGTTTTGAATTTTGTCTGTGTCTTTATGACCAGAGGAGAAATACAGGGTTTTGTCAAAACTTGAAAATGATTTTTTGAATTTTTGAGCTTCCCTCGTAAAACGGAGTACACATTTTGTATTACGCCTAAATTGAAAAGCTATTTTGTAAATATCAATTGAAGGGGTTAGAATAGAAAGGGTATAAGTAACATTCATTTTGTTTTGAGATATTTGAACCTAAAGTTTAGTAACTATAAAAAAGTCCAGAAAATATCTTTGTAATATGTAAAATAATTTTTATTAATTAAAAAATTGTAGAATTTTAGGTAAAAAGTTGTTTTCAAAATAAAAGGTATTTTTGGCCTAAAAAATGCACTTATACCCTTTTTAATCCAAACCATTTTCAGAATAAGGTACAAAATTAAACAAAAACTGTTCACAAAACAAAATTTATTTAAATTTATTTCGAATTTATAAAGCAATACATAAAAATTACTCAGTACTGTCAGAATCAGAGTTCAGAATAGGGATATCGTCCACGCCGTTGTCAGGATCTGAATCCGTCTCAATAGAACCATCATCATTGTGTTTATTTTCCGATGTAGAAGGTCTGGTTTTGGTTGCTTGATTTGCTTTCTTCTTGGCCTTGGAATTAGATTTTTTACCTCCGTGTTTAAGTTCTTTATAGAAAGTATGATATCTGGGTGGTATGTACTCTAGCAGGGTCTGCAAATTTTTCCATTTTTCTATTGAAATATCTACGGAGTTCTCATTCAACATGTGGCAAAATATCTTTTCCAAAGTGCTTGGTGGGCGACCATTACCAACAAAAAGGCATTGACATGTTGAAAAAGGAAAATCGTCATCTATAGTAAGCTTAAACTGGATGGAATATGTCTCTGACAATTTGCAATATTTAAAGTGAGCTATGTTTCTGAAGTTAAGTTTATTTTTATCGATATCAAGTTTGGGGTCCGCTATTATGGCATTTAGATCAGCAAATGAATAAAAATTTTCCTTACTCATATTATGTACGTAGACGCGTTTAGAAGCTGATCTTATTACATTGCTCCAATCCTGTGGTATAAATACTTGTGGGAATTTTCTTTTACATTTCTCTATTAGTCCGAACGACCTGTCGCACTCCATGTACGTGTGACCCGGCTCAAGAAATTTATGGTGTATCTCTTCGAGTTGGGAGGCTTTGACCAAAAACATAAACAGTTTGGTTATATTTTTGTTTTTGTTTTGACCCCCACAAGAATCGCTGTAGGCAACCATTCGCTTAATATTTGGTGGAAGAGATCTTATAAAACGAATCAAACAAGACCCTATTTCTTGTGAACCCCTGGAAGCCACATCCTCAGACCAAACAAACATATGAGCTTCATTTTTTATTAAGTCGTAAACGCAGAAGTTGTACGTCCATAACTGTCGTAAGTAAAACACCTTTGAGGTTGTCAGCAGCGGCGTTGGCAACGACTGTTGAAGGTCAAAACATACAACCACAGTATCTGTAGAATCTGCAAATTTTTCAATGTCACGTTTTTTTATTTCCATAGCCTTTTGAGCTCGTCTCTGATGGACCTCAAGCTGGACCCGGATGCATTTACAGTAACAGCACGCGAGCTAGAAAATCTGATTTTCCGAGGGCCTGGCTCGTAACGACACTTGCGCTAGCAGCAGTTAACAGTAATAGCACGCGGTCTAGAAAATGTCACTAAAATGTTGGCTATAGTAATAACACTCGTTCCACGGGCGATAATCAAAACAGCTCTCTTTCTATGGACAAAACTAAAACACATACCAATACAGTAATACATATTACATATATTAATAGTAGTAATAATTATATAAACAAAGCAGTAGGAAGAATATGTGTTTTATACAACTAGCATAAAAATACAAAAGAGGCTGACTGAAATGAAATTTTTAAAATATAAAAATTAAATTTTTGATACTGATGATAACCCAACAAAACAAAACAAATGAATATACTTAAACAACATCTTGTACAACAAAAGGCTCTAATTACTTCTTAAACTTATTACCGCCGAGGCTCTTATTTTCTTTAACACAATTGGCAAGCGAATGCGGATTTTTTGATTTCGTGTTTGAAAGTCTCTTAGTACTTCTTCCTGCTGTTTGGGCTCTTCTTCCACACATCAATGACTTTCTTCTTGGAATGGTAGTTGGCTGCACGGATATTTTTTTGCCATGGCGCAAATTAGTTTGTCTCCTTACGCTACGAATACCACTATATTTAAAACAGTAGTATAAGCCGCTACTCAAATTATTGTCACTATTTGCATACTTGTTTTTATTATCGAGACATTTCTTGACAGCTGGATAAAAAGTAATAGGATCTTGATCAATCTTGTTTAAAATATCAGTGCAATAACTTTTCCATTCATTTTTAAGGAGTTCAATTTCCTGTGGCGATGGCATATTTTTAATAAATCCAGAATTTATGTCGATGTTGTAATTTTCATTGCTTTCCATTTCACTTTTGTTATACGAATTCTCTACAGTAATGGGATCCATCTCTTGATCGCTGACACTACACTGTAATGGTAAAAACATTTCCCTGTTAGCGCATTGTCCACTCGCTACTTCATATAACTGAAGCTTTGTATTTAAAGTTAAAGTATTAATGCTAAAATTTAAATTATACTTGAGCAATACAGCAGCTTGATGTTTGCAATGTTTTCCGTTGAACCCAACAGGACAAGTACATTTTCCGGTAAGCATATCCACTAAGAAAGTAGTTGTATTGTTGCTGCTGCTACGGACGGTATATTCGAATTTATTTATTTCATGAATCTCATTTTCATTTACATTTTTACTAGATGTAACATATCGATTTAAAATGCTTTTTGTGGTTCGGCACATAATCAAGTCCAAAAGACGTTGCTTGTAGTAGCTCTCAAAATTTTTCAAAATAAAATCAATCAATTGGGTCAAGTTGAAAGCCTTCGTCCTATCTAGAGCTATATCTTTTAATAAACGAAAAGTAACTTCGGTATAGTTATTTGTATTAGTGCCTCTTAAAGCAGATTGTTTCTATATACCATACACCACATTTCCTTTTTTTTAAATAAATTTTCAACATACTTCTCAAATAATGGATATTTGCAACTATCTTGAAACATGTTTACAGCATCTTCAAGTGATTCCTCGTCATTTGCCAATAAAATGTTGCGAAATAATTTATATGTGGCCTGTTGGTCTTCTTTTATAATACCATGACTTCCAGTTTGAATCCATTTCCATGTAGCTTTAAGAACATGAAAAGTACATAATAAAAAATGGGAATTAGGCCAATGTTTACGCAAAACATTAATTTCTGTTAAGTCGTCATCTGTTAAAATACAGTTAGGTGAAATTTTGACAGGCATTATTTCTATGAGCTTGCGAACAGCAGTATCAAACAGTTCGGATTTTAGACTGGTTGATATAATGGAGCCTATAGGTAATCCTCCTGCTGGGGTTTGAATAATGAAAAAATAGATCTTATGATTTTGGACGTCACAGTTTCCAGAAGAGTCCACTAACATTATCTCGTTCGCAGTAGCTAGTTTCAAAGCTCTTTGCATCAAGGGAGTGCATAGAGCGACCGCATAGTCATTTTCTATTCTCGTAATGCCATAAAGTACTCCATCATTTTCATGGGCTTCCTTTAAATTTATTTCGAGTTGTTTTAACATACCCTCTCCACTTTTTTCACCAAACTTCTCCGTAAAATGTTTTCTCCATAATGTTTGTATATCAGTTTTGGTTGGAAAAATACTTCTATCAGAGACCAAACTAGTATAATCATCTCCTAGAGAATCCATCATCGATGCACAGTAGCTATGGTATGCAGATCCAGCTGAATGTCCTCGTTGGAATAGATCAAATATTTTTGATTTAGCTTCCTCTCCCATTGGTCTTTCTCGTAGTGCTTCTATACACGTAAGCCTGTGATTATGTTCATGCTTTAACTCTATAATACATGGCCATTCAGGAAGTAAGGTATCGTTCAAACTTGTCTTTGACCCAGGAATATATCTTTTTATAGTGACAATTAATTGTGCAGGACAGTTGATATTTCTGCTTTTTTTCGTAGAATTGGTAGATCTGGTATTTCTGTGGCATCTGTAAAACCTCTTAAAAATATTTCTCGTTTGTTTATTTTGTGTTTGCTTTTTAGTTTCTTTTATAGTCCATGTTTCTTTTGTAATATGCTGTAATTCAGTCATCCATGCCTATAAAAAATAGTCCAGTGTAGTTACAATGAATGCCCTTATGAACCTTAGCAAAAAATAGCGTTCATAACTCTTGTGAAACGTGAGAAAGAAAAGTTTACCACAAGTCTCAAAACTGTATCAAGAAATTACACTAGGCAAGGCATAAGTAATATTATAATTTTCTATAGAAACCTTCAAAAATAGTTATAAAAAAGTACCTAGGTACTTTTTAAAAGGACAAATTTATTTGGTGCTTCGTGTATTTTGATTTTGTGAAAATGTTAATGCAATAAGTGTAAGAGAAGCGATTTTTGGTTGTCTTTTGTCCCCCTCGATAAAATTGTAAACGTTTTTTGGCAATTATACAAATTACAGTATTTTTTTCTGAAAAAAGTGACTGAAAGTTTTATCACGCTTTAAACCTGGAAATAAAGTTTGTCCGGTGGATCTTTACACATACGTCATCAATCGATGACAATATCTACGACGTGCCTTGAAAACATAGAAATTGTCTTGCGTATGACAGAAAAAAGATAAAACATAAAATATTGTCATCTGGGCTTGAATTCGTTTTAAGGGGCTAGATTAATATGCAAACATGTTAGACAAAGATAGCAAGATAGCCAACCATCATGGAGTAGTTCAAATCGCCTATTTTAAGAATTTGTTTAAAAGTCATTGTTTTTTAGACGCATATTTGCAAAAAAAATGTATGCAAGAAAGATAATCTTTCTTGCATACCTTTTATTTATCAAAAAAATTACGTGCCTTTACTTTTGTTTTCAAAAAATATCCGCGTATTCAGTTTAAATGAATTTGTTAATATTTATTTAAAAGTCATATTATTTTTTAGTCGCATATTTGCAAAAAAAACTTGGTTTTAGACTAGACCCTTAATAAATGCTAAAATAATGCTTTCTAAAAAATTATGACTATAAATTTATAGCCGCACTGCTAATTTTTGGTTAAAATGCAAAATGAGTATTAAAATTGAAATCTATACCCTAAATAACCCGTAAAATGACATACAACTCGACTTTTTAAGAAATATCAAATTTCAACCCCCTCTTTTTTCTACCCTCCAATAATAAAGATGTTAGGTATACATTTAATAAAACTTATTCATGTAACTAATAACTGTATTTTCAGGAGTCCAAAAAAACACCAAACAAACCGCACTAAAGTCACGGACGCGCCGAAACACTTTACACGCCTGTTACGAATCCAACCTCTATTTTGACTCTTTCATCTGTCATCCATTAATTTGATTATGAATGATGACGTAAGCAATGCTGATGACGCATGGATAAAGAACCAACGGACAAACTGTATAAAATATCAGCAATTTAGGTTCATATAATTAAATATGCAGATGCGACAATAAAAAAATATTTATTTTTCTGCCATAGGAATGTGGTGAAATTCCTTATAATATTTTACACATTTGCCATAATTGATTAAAGGGTAGGTATTCTAGCTATAAAACTCTAAACTCAACGAATTTTTGCAAAAATCGTGAAAAGTTAAATACATCTAAATAGAATTAAATACTTTTAAATAAAAATAAATAGGTGTATTTATATTTATTTATAAATAAGTGTATACGTACAGATTATGCCAAGTGACCTACCTCTTGGCCAATCATGCATTATTAGGTAGTCTTCAGAAAGACTTCTAAATAAAAGATGTATGTTAAAACATTGCCAGTTGTTGTAAACTTGGAATTTGTTGCAAAATAGACAATAAATGTTGCGGCAAGACGCCACTAGACCCTATTGCAAGTTGCAAGTATGATTTTATAAGATCGCGATGGTACGTTGAATCTACTGGTTTTGGTTGTTAAATGATATCTAAGTACATATACCTACGTATATTAAGTAAAGTACCTACTTACCCCAACTTCAGCTTTGTCTTTTAATTGAAGCCTAATAATTTTGTCACTAATTATTTTACTATTGAACGAATTGGGAAGTTTTTCCCTGTCCATATTTATATTTTCTGACAACAGTATTTAATCAAAACTGAAATAAATACGCCTAACCAAACTAATCAAACGAAATTTCCAGAAAGCGTGCTGTTGTGCAATATGCTCTCTAGAACGCGTGGTATTACTGTTAAGACTTCGGGAAGATTCGAATTTTAACGAAGTTTCTAGCCCGCGTGCTGTTACTGTAAATGCGACCCGGATCTCAGCGACTTTAGATTCACCTGTTGAGTGTTTTATAGTATTTTGATAAGAGTCGCAACGGGAACAGGTGTCAGAATGTGGGCGATGAAATCGTAGATTGAATTGGCTATTAAAAATATGCCGGTAATAAGATAGTTTCACGGGTACTTGGTTTTCTCCCTCGCATGCAGCTTTATATAGGTTATACATAATATTTACGTTTAAGTCTGGCGATAGATATTTTGTATTGGAATTTTCTTTTCTTGAATAGTGACTTTGGTATCTCGGAAATTTTTTTATGTGATTTATTGCAAAAGTTTGTTGTCCATTTTCCATTCTTCTGTGAGTTTGTCCTTTTCCCCTCTTATCAGGTTCAGCTAGGCCAAGGTGATTTGTCTTGGCACAAGCCACTGTAAATCTTTTATTCGAGATATCGAATGTCTTAAAAAAAAATTGTTTGCAAACTCGTTTATTCAACAAAAAGATGTTGGTACTGAATTTTCGCCCACTATCGCTACTGACTGTTTTCTTATTAACGTTGACTTTTTTAATGCATGATGACAAAAAAGCAGTTTGATGGTCGTAAGATGGCAGATTATAGTACGCTTCAAAAAGTTCTTGTCTCTGTCTTTCTTCTATATGCATATTACACTTGTATCGGCATTCATGTTTATAGGGTTTCAATGATTTGCCTGGATGCAGTTTATTCCTAGAAACATATTCCTTACCTTGGGTCCTAAGTCGCTTTAGTTTGTTAATTTTCCATTCAGTGTCACGTTTTTGCCTTTTTTTGGTTTTAGCTGGTTTAACATGGGTTTTGGCAGTTTTGGCACTGTCATGTGATGAATATGAGCTATTGGAGGTACTGTCATCTGTGTCAATATTTGAGCCTGAGGGTAGTTTAAATTCTTCATCTTCATCTGTGTGGTACGGATCTAAAAGTAAGGTAGCACGTTAAAATATCTATTCAAAAAAAGTTGTGGCTTCAATTTTCCTACTAGGGACGGGCGATATTAGATTTTACCTATCGATATGCGATAGCACTTTATCGATATATTTTATTTACCGATATGTCGATACTTTTATCAAATTATCGATAGCTCTAAAATACTCAATAGCAAAAAAACGGCCTTAAATTTGTAAATTGTATATCGATATATATATATCGATATTTTTTTATTTACTTTGTTATTTTATATGTCGTGCACCTGTCGATAACTATCGATATAACGCCCATTCCTATTTCCTACTTGTTTCTGGTAAAATTTTATACCTTTTAATGCCATATTACAGCAGTGTTATTTCCGTGAAAAATCCATTAATTATGTATGTAAAAACAAAAGAAAAGTGTACCTGAAGTTTTTAGCCTACTCTACACGAGCAGACGGTCAAATAATTAACTTTAATTGTCAAATATCAAATAATAATTAGCCGTCTGGTGGTTGGATAGACACTTCCTAAGAATAAAGTAACCTTACTTTCTACTCAATTAAACATACAAGTTTTATTTATAACTATTATTTCTACATAATTTATTATAACTTATAACATAGAACTTACCATTCTCATCAACTTCACTTTCCATATTATTTATAAAATGAGCAACAAAGGAAACTCACACAAAATAACAACACGAGTTGGCTATTCTATCACGTTTTATTATTAACACTCAGTTATTAGTTGGAATAAAAAAGGTACAGGTGCACTTGTACTCTTTTTATTCTAACAAAATGCACACGCTTGTTTACCAACTTTTTCTACTCTACCATAGATGGCGAGGGGAGTATTAAAAATTACATGGATCCTTTTTATTCCAATAAATAAGTATTTTATCTTTACTAAAACGGGGTTATCTCAATATTGCAGAAAAAATCACTTATACCCTTTTTATTCTAACCCCTTCAATTATTAAAGCAATTCTTGCAGCTCAAAATTTTATTCTCTTTATACAAATGCAGAATTTATAAAACGATTATTACAAAAGCATAAGCTAGGAAAACTAAAAGCTAATGTTTAGTTCGATCCAGTGGCGTATGGGGAGCCAGGGAGCCCTTAGCTGCATTCGCGCACTTTCCTTTTCTGCTCTTCCCGCTTCCTTTAGGTAGCACCCTGGCGCCCATATTATTGACGCCGCCCTAACACCTGGCTATGCGAACTGGTTGTTTGACCCCGAACCCTCTACAATGCCTCGTAGCGACTAGGCATACTAGAGACAAGGGTGTTTATATGTGTGTAAGGGATTATTAGTTTATTTTTGTATTGTTTATAATTTGTCTGACAATATATTTGAACTTTTTGATATACTCTGTATTTAATTTTTTTTTAATGTCTGCTCCAAGGTACATTATCTATACACCTAGGCTTTATATTTGTTTATGCGTAAATTCTTAGTCCACGGTCACTTAAAAATTTTAACAAATAATTTTTGTATTTTTTGCACCTGTTTAAATATTCTAAAATTTTGAGCTAAAAACATATAAGGAAAACTTTGCATCTTAACAAATTCACATTAAAACAATTAGTAGGCAAAGATACTACATAGGTATCAGCTGCCAAAAGGCGTTTTCCTTTCTTTAAGAAATAAAAATAACTGCCTCATTAAATTTACCTAAAATTATTGAATGTCTGCTTCGATCGTTGCTTACTGTACTATTATCGTCTTCGTCTTTACTTCTTAGAAATAACTTCATTTCATATCATAGGATATTTTTTGCATTCCGTCAAAATGTCCTCTTTCTGTTTTAAAAACTTCTGGTCACCCTAGATACCTTTCTAACGGATTTAGGCAGATCATAATATGTAGGTATATCCATAACCCATCAGTACATTACTAAGCAATTTAAATATTTTTCTAAAGGCTAAAAGAAATTATTCCATTTTTATTATTAACAATAAAATTCAGAACTCAAAACAAATGGCAACACTGTCGGACCCAGAGCATTAAAATTATTTCTTAAAACATAAGTCGACTAAATTCCTGGAAAATTCAATACTCTAAAATAACTTTTTTTATAACAAGCAGCGTTGCCAGACACTTGATAATTATCAGAGTAATTCTTATAATTTTGAGTACATTCTTTATAACAACAAAATTAAATTGAGATTCTAGGTACCTATTTGTTGAAAATTATTTACTTTTTCACCGTCTTAATTATTTATTTAATTGAATATTACACATATATGAATTTTAGTTTAACGCAAAAGATTTCATTCATAATTACTTGATCATTAATATTTTATTTGATAATATTTTGCAGGTGCATAATTCATATTACTGCCATAATATTGCGGAGAGCATTTATGTAAATGTAAAAAATGAAGATGAGAATATCCCAAACAAAAAATGATTCCGATGATGTTTTCCTAAATATGACAACGTAGACAAAGTGGTGGCCAAACCTAGGAACGTACATTTAAATATTAAAATATAAATTAAAGTAATTGTTATCTATGTAAGCCGCATTTTCTTGCATTGTGAGGTCCCAAAATATTTTAACCAAACCAGTTGGAGAAAGTCGAAAAAAATTTTTAAGATGCTTTGATCCACATTTATGGACATTTAAATATTGATAATTCAGTAGAAGCTGAAGCAGCCGTCTAGTTTTTCTTAAATTCTCAGTTTCTAAAACGTTATCGTTAAATCTGGTGGTGTCTTATTATTGATATGGAGGAATCGGGTAATGAAATCAAAATCGATGTTTAAGTTGGAAAAATAAAAATGAGCTATTAAAAACACTAAACAAAAATATAATTTCTGCAGTCGTTGAGTAAAATAACTACCGTTTTTTTTTTAAATTTGTCTAAAAAATAGAAATCTAAACTACATATAATAAATGAAACTACACATTCTGAATTTATTAAATTATCTATTTTATTGTCTTTAACTTTTTTTATTGGTGGCTAACTGACATATATGAAAGTAAGAATACAAAAATTCAATAAAATAGATAGAATACCAACAACGAAACAAAATATATATATGTATATATACAATGTGTCCCAAATTTGGCTTACATGCATTGCTATCTCGTAAACCGCTATAGCTACAGGGTGGGTTAAATTAGGAAAGTTTTAGAGAATTTTATTACAAATTTGATGACGTTTTGAAGTTTAGGATATCTTTTGTGGTTTTCAAGATAATTGGGAAAAATCAAAATGGTGCATTTTCAACTTTTGCCCGTAGCTTCTAAACGACTCGTATTATGGTTTTATGGTTTATACATTATTAGGGCACTTTTATTAGAGGAACATTATGCAGGTAAAACGAAGTTTCTAGCTTCAATTGTTTTTGAGATATTGGCATCAACTTTTTATTTTCTTACCGACGCCATATTGGATTATTGTATTTTTGGAAAGATCTTTTTAAGAGCTTTCCAATGATGTATAACAAGGTAAGATTATTATTTTTCTTGAGCTCTAAAAACCAAAATAATTGTTTTTTTTTTTAAGTAGGCTTTGATTACGCATGGCGGCCATAATGAAACAAAAGAATGCAGCATGTCAACAATCATTTTGTGTTCCTGAATAGTACTTGTTATCATTTTATCATTGTGCCGAGTTTTTACAAAGTTTATTTGAGTTTCTTATACTACTTAAAATGGAGGATAATTATTCCAACGAAGAGAATTTGGATATGATAGAACTTTATTTTAAAGCAAATAGAAATACACAAGCAGCTGCGCGTTCATACGAAGAACAATTTCCAGACCGACATCAACCAAGCCAAAGGCATTTCAGATTTCTAATTGTAAACTTGTTAGCTTATGGGTAAAAATATTAATTCAACCATCGATGTTTCAGATTTTCAACTAAGATATTATACTAACAGTGAATACCTAGTGACTAAAATGTAACTATCACACTATTGAAAATACCTAAACTAAATTTAAATTAACACATAAAAAAAATATAAGTTACACCACATGCCCATTCCCTCCATTTTCCACACATTTTTGACATTTCTCCAATACCTTCCGTGTAACCCTTCTTAAGGTGTTCCTGTTAATATTAGCAAAAACATCTCGGACTCTGTCTTCTAGCTCTCTGAGACTTTCTGGCGGAGAAAATTCGTAGACCTCATTTTTTGCGTATCCCCATAAATAAAAATCGGGAGGAGTAATATCCGGTGACCTTGCCGGACAAGCAACAGGGCCATTATTAGCGATAATATTTTCCCCGAAAGTATTTCTGAGGACCGCCATCACCTCTCTGGTACCGTGAGCCGGACAGCCATCTTGTTGGAACCAAATATTTTGCAGGTCGTTTGGGGGAACAGAATTTATAACTTCTGGAATAATTTGTTCCCGTAATAGTTGCAAATATCTGTTACCCGATAAATTTTCTTGGAAAATGAACGGCCCAATCAAACGGTTATCTAAAATACAAATTGTTATGAGTGATTTAAAGCAGAAGTGCATTGTTTGGAATTACCTATAATGCCACACCACACATTGAACCCAAATTTTGTTTGTAAACGTCTTTCTTCTAAATTATGAGGATTCTCGGTGCCCCAGTAATGAGTATTATGTTTATTGAAAATTCCACAGTTTGTAAATCGTGTTTCATCTGTCATGTGAAAGTGAAGTTTTTTCAAGACTCGTTGGACGGTTGATTTGGGAATTGCCGTTTGTTCTTCAATCTTTCTTACTGAGGTTGTTGGGTTGTCCCTGACACTTTCTATTATAGCTGCGTTTCTTGCTTCATTATCTATTGAATAGGTCTTTGGTTTCGGTTTCAAAAAAGACCCGTAGGCTAACAGGTTAACAATTAGAAATCTGAAATGCCTTTGGCTTGGTTGATGTCGGTCTGGAAATTGTTCTTCGTATGAACGCGCAGCTGCTTGTGTATTTCTATTTGCTTTAAAATAAAGTTCTATCATATCCAAATTCTCTTCGTTGGAATAATTACTTTCCATTTTAAGTAGTATAAGAAACTCAAATAAACTTTGTAAAAACTCGGCACAATGAGAAAATGATAACAAGTACTATTCAGGAACACAAAATGATTGTTGACATGCGGCATTCTTTTGTTTCATTATGGCCGCCATGCGTAATCAAAGCCTACTTAAAAAAAAACAATTATTTTGGTTTTTAGAGCTCAAGAAAAATAATAATCTTACCTTGTTATACATCATTGGAAAGCTCTTAAAAAGATCTTTCCAAAAATACAATAATCCAATATGGCGTCGGTAAGAAAATAAAAAGTTGATGCCAATATCTCAAAAACAATTGAAGCTAGAAACTTCGTTTTACCTGCATAATGTTCCTCTAATAAAAGTGCCCTAATAATGTATAAACCATAAAACCATAATACGAGTCGTTTAGAAGCTACGGGCAAAAGTTGAAAATGCACCATTTTGATTTTTCCCAATTATCTTGAAAACCACAAAAGATATCCTAAACTTCAAAACGTCATCAAATTTGTAATAAAATTCTCTAAAACTTTCCTAATTTAACCCACCCTATAGCTATAGCGGTTTACGAGATAGCAATGCATGTAAGCCAAATTTGGGACACATTGTATATATATATATATATATGGGACACTATCTATTTTATATATATATATATATATATATATATATATATATATATATATATGTATAATAGCAGAAATATATAATTTCTGCAGGTGCAAAACGGCCTAAAAGAAGAATTGCTTATATGTATATATATATATATATATATATATATATATATATATATATATATATATATTTACTAAGTACCAGGATTTTTGGCATATGGTTGGTAAATAGTGTTTTTTTTTTTGAGAGAGAAGAAACCTTAGCTCTTTATTGGTTAAAGATGATCCAGTAAGGCTGTCTATTATTGATGTAATCTAGAAATGTTGTTGGTCATTTGTTGTAAGCGGATTTGTTGATAAAGATTTTTCTATTTCAAGTTGTTCCAGATCCATACGTTTACCTTTATTATTTTGGGGGTAATCATATTAAATTATCAGTGCCTTTGTTGGTTTTCTGTATACAGTGAAACCTCCCTTAACGGACACTTCCGAACAATGGACACCTCTGCTGAACGGACAATTTTGAAGTCACTGACCGTCAGTATATGTATTCCTGTGGACGCGGACAGTAAAATTTGGAACATTTTTAATAAAAACAGTAAAATTTACCTCCTCAGAACGGACAGATGTTCAGATAATTTTTGAAAAACCCATATTTAATGCCGGTATTTTGATTGCACATTATGGGCAATTAGCTATTAAAAACACTAAACAAAAATATAATTTCTGCAGTCGTTGAGTAAAATAACTACCGTTTTTTTTTTTAATTTGTCTAAAAAATAGAAATCTAAACTACATATAATAAATAAAACTACACATTCTGAATTTATTAGATTATCTATTTTATTGTCTTTAACTTTTTTTATTTGTGGCTAACTGACATATATGAAAGTAAGAATACAAAAATTCAATAAAATATATAGAATACCAACAACGAAACAAAATATATATATATATTTACTAAGTACCAGGATTTTTGGCATATGGTTGGTAAATAGTGTTTTTTTTTGGGAGAGAAGAAACCTTAGCTCTTTATTGGTTAAAGATGATCCAGTAAGGCTGTCTATTATTGATGTAATCTAGAAATTTTGTTGGTCATTTGTTGTAAGCGGATTTGTTGATAAAGATTTTTCTATTTCAAGTTGTTCCAGATCCAAACGTTTACCTTTATTATTCTGGGGGTAATCATATTAAATTATCAGTGCCTTTGTTGGTTTTCTGTATACAGTGAAACCTCCCTTAACGGACACTTCCGAACAATGGACACCTCTGCTGAACGGACAATTTTGAAGTCACTGACCGTCAGTATATGTATTCCTGTGGACACGGACAGTAAAATTTGGAACATTTTTAATAAAAACGGTAAAATTTACCTCCTCAGAACGGACAGATGTTCAGATAATTTTTGAAAAACCCATATTTAATGCCGGTATTTTTATTGCACATTATGGGCAATATTTAGATCTATGCTAATAAGCGGCGCGGCGCCTACCTATTGTTAATAGCAGTAGTTTAACAATAGACTGGCTTGTAGGTAAATTGCATTGAATTGCATAATAAATAGATTACCTTATTTTCATAAAATGTAGTCTTCATCAGTAGAATCTTCGATTTGATGTTACTCTGGTGCGATCAATATGTCTTCAAACAAAAGAAAGTTTTTGAGTCTTCAAGAAAAAGTAGAAATAATCCAGACGTGAAAAAAAAAGAAACTTAGTGTTAGAGTATTAGCCGAAAAATTCTGTGTAGGAAAATCTCAAATTAGTGATATTTTGAGACACAACATGAAAGAGAAAAAGAAATTTGCGAAAAGTGAGGGTGCTGCCATAGACCCAATTGTCTACGACTGGTCTTGAAAACTACGCTCCAAAAACATTCCAATATCCCCCAATAATAAAGGAAAAAGTACAAGAAATTGCGAAGAATCTAGAAGTTGATGGTTTTAAAGGATCAAATGGATGGTTGGAGAAGTTCTGTCAGCGTCATAATATCTCTTTCAAATCCATCTGTGACGAAGCAGCGGCTGTAGACTTGATTCAGGATGATTGGCGGGCGAAATTATGTGCTATTATCAAAAACTATGCACCGAGAGACATTTATAACGCCGATGAAACGGGACTCTTTTTCCGCGCCTTGCCAAATAAAACGTTTTCTTTAAAAGGCGAAACATGTGCTGGCGGGAAGGCGTCCAAGGAGAGACTCGCTATTTTACTTTGCTCCGTTATGAATGGAGAAAATGAAAATGCACTGGTGATTGAAAAAAGTAAAAAAACCCGTTGTTTTAGAGGATGAAGCGTGGAAAAATTGCCACTTGAATGGTACTATAACAAGAAAGCATGGATGACAAGGGATATAATGTCGGATTGGTTGATGAAATTTGACCGAAAAATGCAAAGGCAAAACCGAAATGTACTTTTATTTTTGAATAATGCTGCATCTCAACCAAAACTGCCATCACATTTCCAGCCATTGGACCAGGGCGTGATTCAAAATTTTAAAAACCACTACAGAAAGTTTTTAATCAAGCGACTTTTGTCATCCATGGAGTATTCTGACTCTACCGAACAATTGCAGAAATGCCTTGATTTGTATTGTTACTGCATAGAAAAAAGTCGAATCCAAGACCATCAATAACTACTTCGGCAAAGCTTGATTTGTGGAAATTCTCGACGAAAACGTTGACTACAATAGTGAAGATGATGTGCCATTATCGGAATTATGCAGAAATATCAATGAATTTCAAAATAGTGAGAACGGTCAGATTTCATCTAACTGTGATGATGAAGACATCATTTCTTCCAATATTAAGGACATTAAGAAAGCATATAAAATATTAAGGGATATTGAAAACTTTTGTATGTTATCTGGAGATTCTGTTTTAGAGAAGAAAATCTCAGTAGTTGAGTCTAAAATGGAATCTCAAATTATTAAAAATAAATTAACTAGTCTAAGACAAACAAAACTTGATATTTTTTTTAAATAGAAACTTTTTATAAAGTAGAACTGTATCAGACTGTATATGTAGGTAGTATATGTAAAAGATGTGTATGTAAAAGATGTTGGTGTATATGTAGTAACAATTGTATTAATAATTTGTCCCAAACATATTTTATACTTAAAAATAAAATATTTTTTTTAAATAAAATAACATTGGTATTTAATTTGCTCACTACCCACAACGGACATCTCTATACAACGGACAGTTTTTGTGGCACGGCTACTGTCCATTGTTGAGAGGTTTCACTGTATGTTAAATTTAAGTTGATTGTTGCTTCTTTTTATATTTATATCTCAAAAATTAATCTCTTGTTGTCTTCTAGTTCTATTGTAAATCGTTTTTTTTATATAATATATTTAAAACGTCCAGAAATTGAGATAGTCTCCTTTCTATACTATATCCTATATCCCATATACAGAACACATCATTGGCAGAACGAGCCCAATATCCAATAGATAACATCCGATTTTAAATTTATGTGCTATTAAAAAAATGTGACATACAAATTTCCGCAAATAAAGACAGATATCCCATTGGTAGAAATTTTTTTTTATTTACAAACAATTTTAGCAAATTGTAAGTTTAAATACCGTTTGTCTGACGAAGATAGAGTATTACCGAAACGTATATCACAAGTAGTGAATAAAAATGAAAAATCTAAAACAGTTTAAAGTGTTTTATTTACATTAATTGAAAAATGTCTGATTTTCACCGCAAATGCATCGGTTGTAATTCCTAATGGGGATGGACAAAAGAAAAACGCCGGTGGGAGGTGGTCTCGGAACTAATATAAGGTTTATTTCTAAATTAATATAAGCATAATCTACCCAGGACATGCCTGTCGGGGGTGCAAATGGCGCAAGGCATAAAATTTGTATAATTTAAAAACTTCTAATGCATATTATTATAAAATTTTACTGCATATATAAAAATACAGGATTTTTGGTTATATTGGCAGCCCTCATTAACATTTTTATAGATATATAGTTATATATCTATTCAAAAAACTTAAATACAAAAGTTTTGAAATTTTTATGAATGTAGTTCGCAGATACCTGGACAGGGGTTTGATTTTTTTGAATTCAAAATCAAACCTTTATATTGTCCCTCGCCTTTTTCTAATTACAAATTAGCCAGATGTAATATCGCTATCATTAATTAAAGACTTCTTCTTCTTATGGCAGGGCCCCTCTCAAATTTCTCCGATGACGTTAAAGATAAAGAAATCATTCCTAGTATATTTATAACCAACAATAAGGCATGACAGACAGCATTATGGACATAAAATGTACAGGATGTTATAAAGTATAATAAAATAATATTAATCCTATTCTTACCTCTAAAACCATTACGAAAATGTCATATCAATTTTCTAAAAAAAAAAAAATTAAGAAAACTGCTTATTTTATCGAACCTTATATCATCAACTTCTACAAAACCTTACCAACTTCAAAAGAAAATAAAAATTAATATTTTAATTCATTACCTTGAAAATTTTATTTTATGAAGTTGGCGCCCAAATAAGACTTAATTACTAAGTACCTATATTACCAAAAATGCATTCGAGTATTAAGTGTCTTAATGCTCAGAACCTCATAATAATGTCAAATTTACAAGATAATGAAATCAGGGCCTCCGTAAGGGTTACCGGCCCTGCGTGCCGAAATTATTTTGGCGCCTTTTAAATATCGTATGTAAATAATATTCTTAAGAATAAGAACTCAGTGAATACATACATTTTTTTAATTTTCATTGTTCGCTTTATTTTTTTTACAATTTAAAAATTTTAATGTAATTTACAGTGAGTTTAAAGTAAGATTCTTTGTAAGAAAGCAAGACGAAATGTTCATATGCGTATGCAGATGTGTGTTTTTCGACATACAGGGTGTTAGTTTTACAAAAAAGATATCATTTCTCTAGTAACTGCGAAATACTAAGAGTTTCATTTTTCATTTTCATTTCATTAAGATTTGGTAGAAACTCATAGGTATTTAGAGGCTATATTTAGCTATCCGTAACCATTCCTGATTTTCTAATTAAAGAAATAGTACGCCACTCATTTAAAAAAAACTACCAACTTTGCCGTTCAGGGCAAGTAAAAATACACAAAAAATGCCTTTTAGTATTTTATGTTAGTCGTTTTCGAAAAAAAAAAATCTATTTTGATGCACGCTTGTGGCACCTTTGGTCCAGTTTTAAGTGGAGTTAGAATTGCTCAATACTCTTTAAATTACTTGGATCATTCCAAGAAAAAAAGTTTTAATAAACATCTGTACGCAAATGCCATATTTTTGAGATACAGGATGTTAAAATTTACAGAAAAAAATATTTTTTTTTACTTTAGCATCCTCTATATATTTAATGAAACTTTTTTTTTTGAAATGATCCAAAGAATCACTTCTGTAGAGTTTTGAGCAGTTCTGACTTCAACTAAAACTGGTGCCAGAGGCTTGGTTCAAAATAGATTTTTTTTTCGAAAACGACCTATCGATCACAAAATTCTAAGACATGTTGTATGTATTTTTACTTGCCCTAAATGATGAAGAAAGTAGTTTTTTAAAAAATAATAATTAGCGTACCATTTTTTTTAAGAAAGTCAAGTTAGATACCTATGAGGTACTCCAAATCTTAATCAAATAGCTCTTATTGTTTCGGTATAACTAAATAAAGTCATATTCGCTTTTAAATTTTAAACATCTGCAGACCCATGTTCATATAAAATGTTCGTTTTATTTTCTTATTAAGAATCTCCCTTTAAACGTTGGCGCATGTCTTTTGAATCACCCAGGTATATTTGATTTTAATTTTGTAATGAAACAACAGAAATTACAAAAACTAACATTTAATACATTTTGTAGCGTTACCAATGACGGCTTAATGAAATGTTGCTGCTTATCGAATTTACCTGAAATTTTCTACAAAAAAATCAAGTTATATGTAGGAATGAACTGGTACAATGTTAGTATGCATCCAAGATGGTGAATCAATATGGCGACATAAAAAATATTTCAAAAATTTGCCTGAAAAAAGCACTGCTTATTAGATGAATTTGATTTTTGTGCAAGAATTAAGTGTGATATAGAAATGCTGATAAAATCGTAGTATGAATTAAAGATGGCGGAATGAAATGGTTGCAAAATAAAACGTTTTTGTTCCAAAAAAAATCACACTACCGGGATCTTCACGTTTTAGTGTACCTAGATGGCAAAAAACATGTTTTTTAATTCTATCGGTCTGACTGTCTATCAGTTCGCGACATAACTGGACTGACTTCAAATTTTCGTCGAAATATGTTGGTAAAAATCCAATATGGCGGAACACATATGTTGTTCAAAAATCACGTATTAGAATGAACTGGTAATATATTGTTACAAATCCAAGACGGAAAAATAAAATGACGCCTAATAAAATTGAAAAAACACCCAGAAAAAACTAGATATTAGTATTATTTCAGACTTCGTCCAGTTATTAAATGTGATATAGAAATAAGCTGGTAAAAATTGTAGTACGGATTCAAGATGGTTCTTCCATAAAATGATGGCGAAATAAACTATTTTAAAGATGAACTAAAAAAAACACTTATTTAATAGACTTTAATGTTTGCACAAGAAATAATATATATATTGGTACACTGATAAAATTTTAGTATGAATTCAATACGACGGAACAAAATGGTGGTCTAGAGAAATTTTTAAAAAATCAGAGCGAAAAATTGCTTTGTTATTTTACATTATATTCAAAAATAAAGTGTAACATAGATAGAAATTGGTAAAATATTGGTACATAGACAATAAGCTTGAACAAAATGGCGCCCAATAAATTTTTTGAAGACAGTGTAGATGTCTATCTAACTATGTATCGAATTAAATTAAGTCACACTTTACTAATCCTAATAAAAGGGTAGATTCATAACGAGGGAAGTTCCAGGTAAAGGAGTTTACCGATTTTTAATATTGTACATTTCTACACCAATTCTCATTGATATTTAAGATAATAATTAATGTCTTAATTAATAATATAGAAATTATATTAGATGAACCGAATCTCTTTTTCTTCAGGGGGAAATTTTTAATGCCTTTTTCTTTTGTTGGTTTTATTTTTTTTATAAAAAAAATAATTCACTGTTTTTAGTTTTATTTATAAGAAGTTTTAATAAAAAGGTTGGGCTCACCATGTTTTGGAATATCCCTGCTTTCAGTTATAATACTGCCCTCACAAATGTTTTATGTCCAGAATCAGCTAATCTTATCAACATTCAATAAGATTTATTTTTACCTACCAAAATAGCTTGACGAAAAAAAAGTTTGCCCCTCCCCAGTCGGGGGATGTGCCTATCTCTTTACTTTTTTTGAAATAATATTGCAGTTTATGCAAACTTTACCGCAGAAAAATATAAAATAGGGTCATTACGCAATTTTTATATATTAAAAATCTGCTGGCTATAAGATGACCTCAGCACTATCCTAAATACTTCTTAAAAAAATCATGCAAGTTATTCATATCTTCCCGGAGAAATCAATGTACAGGGTCTCTACTCTCTATTCGCTACCTTTAATATTAGCTTAATATAAAGAGATTTTAAATGTAAGTTGCAGGGATTTACAGAATACTTCGAAAACATATAGCAAGTAGAATACCAAAATACATTTAAAGGGAGAAAACTGCATATTACATGCCAATAAAATGAACCACTTCTTGCTCATTATAAATAAACCATGTTTGATAATTTTATCCTTAAAGACACCCGAGAAATTTGAGAAAGAGAAAATCACTGCCATAAGAAGCATTTCTTCTATTGACTCCAGTGTGTAGTAAAATATGTTCCGTCTCTTACCTCTTATGGCAGGGTTTTTGTCGAATTTGTAGGGATTTTTTAAAGATAAAGGTATAAATCCTCGTAATTTTATAACCAGAAATATAAGACTCATTTGATGGGTATAATATATTACACATGGTGTTCCATTAAAAAAATATATGATGAATTCGCTACACTTTTTTAAGAGATCCTATATAAATAATTATTAATTAATTAAGAACTAACCTATCATTTTTACATCTATTAAATTTTTCTATCTCTAACCCAATATTGAAGGTGGTGAATTATGAGGAGAGACTCTACCCTATACACAGAAGTAGAATGCGTAAAAATTAGCAATACAAATTGCCTAAAACTAAAATGATTAGTAAAACTGAACTTCGTGCGCGTAAAACCACGAACATCATAAGAAATCTCGTTGGTTAAAAATTATATGGAAATGACCAGTCATTCCAAAACTCATGCAAAACGTATGAAAACTCATCATCCATGAATATGCACTCTCCCATAATTGCATATTAAAGTAGGTAAGTTGCCCAACTTAAAATCAGAAATTGCTGAATTAACTTATTTTTTTTTGTTTAACTCGAAAGCTTTCTTCTAATCGGTCCGGTTTGAATGTAACTAACCCTTGACACAATGTGCTTGACCTAATAATATTTGTAGACATAGAATTTAAAAATATAAAAAAACAGATTCGTGATGTTTATATACCCTGTAAATCTGTTGAAATATTTTTGATGTTTTCTACTTCAAGAGGTGTCAAAATAAGAAAGAATGGGCTTTAGAATAAAAAAAATCGTATCTAAATTTTAAATTTGCCGACAATACAGAGATTTTGCAGTTGGTTCATTGTGAAACATTTCTTAAATAGAGGTTTTTAAGTGAACTTTTTCAAATTTTTTTATTGGAGACTGATTATACATATATTTCGGCTCTTTAGGCCTTTCTAAAGGGGGGATTCAGTGAACCTTAGACTAATAAAACATACCTACTCTAACCAGTGTTTACCAAACAAAAAATATGCTGTATCTAGAGATTTGTATTGTTGTCCTTTAGAAGGCTGTTTATTATTGGTGTAGTTTGAACATTTTGTTGGTCATTTGTTGTGAGCGAATTTGTTGATAAATGTTTTTTTATTTCAAGTTGTTCTAAAAGATTGAAACGTTTACCTTTATTTTATTGGTGTACTAAGATCAAATTATCAGTGTCAATGAAATGGTTGTTTTCTATACAATGAGTAAATAAACCTGTGTATATCGATAAAGCCTCATCAAGACGAATTATTGATATTATAGGGCTCAATGGGTTTATTTTGAACAGTTTTTTAAAATATAATTAGAAACTCTTTAGTAAGCCTAACGTGCTAGACAATGATTATTATTTTCTAAATCTTTTGTGATGAGCACATTGCGTGTATAGAGCTGTTTTTAATTATTTATAGGAAAACAGTTCAAGATAAATTTAACAAAATCACTATAAATAAATTCATCTTGATATATATGCTGTGTCGATATTAGTGAAAATATACAAGATGTTTTTGGCACACCCTGTGTGTATTGATGAAAATAAAATATAGAGTAACTGTTTTATGTTATATAAAATGTTTTTCAAAAGCGAAATTAAGGGAGACAACCCATGACCCTGTAGTTCTTATGAGCACTAATTTTAGTGACGAAGGATTCTGGTTTTTGCACACTTTTTACACCAAAATAGAGTATATAATAAAAAATGAGGTAGTAGGGAAAACGATGTTCCTAGGGGAACCTATAACTAAACATGCGGAAAGCCCACTTTCCGCATTTCCTAGGTAAGCGTACTATGTCTGTACTATACATGAAATAGTTTCCCATATATGGAAAAGTGCCACTTTCGGTATTTCTTATAGAAAATTATCTGTTATTTTTAAGCCAAAAACAAAACAACTAAAATTTTGAAATTTATTAATTGTCTTCATTTATATTTAAATACTAATTTTAAATTCTTCTGCATTAGAGCTATTAAAATAAGGTCACTTTATAACATATTAACTTTTATTAACAAAATTAGTACGTTGAAGCATATGATAAAGGTGTTCCTATAGGTTAAGGTTGTATGTGACCATAAAGAAAGGGCGAAAAAGGTAGACAAATTAATTAACTAGCAAATTACTTTTTTTTTGGGTCAATTTCCATATACCCAAGGGGGGCTCGCGCCCCCTCTAAATATGCGCTTACTGGACTTGTTTTATGGAAAATTTAATAGTCTTCTGTGATAAATATTTTGAATTTTTTAAAGTAATATGAATAATGATCGTTAAGTTAAAAAATCTGGGGATATTGTGGTTTTTGGATGTAAAAAAACTGGATTGCAGCAAATGTTTTGTGTTAGCCTGCAGGCTTGAAAAATATTATAAATTTCTGGTACTTTAGTGGGGAAACCCCATGGCGCGTAGTGCTCCTGGTTTTTTTTTATACCTACCCTATATATCTGTATGCATTTTTAATTAAGTAGGTAGGTAACTATGGTCGATGAGTCGTCTTTCTCTTCAATCGTAATTCGTTCTGATTGAAAAGACTGATTTTTGTGTACAAAATCTTAAATCAAATAGATCTGCTGACAGAATATGCTTTACTACTAAATTGATTTTGATCACTTAATTATCCATATTCCAAGGTTATTTTTACCAAACTCCCCGTAGGGAAATTTATATTATATTGGCAACATTGGTCAAAGATAAACATATTTCTGCCGATGCTGTGTTCCCCACCACCATTTTTTGCTTGTCTAGACTTCTATTTCCTGATTGAGTCAGTGCAGTTTTTTTTTTGGTTATTGAGGTTACATCGGTGTTCAGGTTGTGATTTGATTCGCTAGCGGCTAAATTAGTTTGTTTTATTCCCGGTCTCTCTAAGAAAATAAGTTTAATATCTAATTTGTTAATAATATAATGCCCTTATCACAAGTACTTTGGAAAATGAAATCTCGAATAATAGTGCAAAACGCAAAAGAAATATTTTTTGTGAAGAATAGAAGTGTTCGCTGTGCTGTAAAATTAATTGCATGGAAAATGGCGTCTGCATGAAGATTCTCATAGCTAATGTTGCTGTCCTGGCCGATCCTGTAGGTACGTATTAATCAATATTTGCATAATTAATATAAAATAATCTGTTTTTTTTTGTTAAAGGTGAGTTCATGTAAGCTAACCGTTGATTAAAGAAAAAATATGTTGTTTCATTCTTTTAGGCGCTGCTAGGTATTATATGTATAGTGAAAAAATAACGTTTTTTATAGATAGTTATACAAAAATAAGAGAAGTTTGACGTGTTTCGTTATTTTTAAAAGCTTTAACTTTCTAACTTCATTTGTATGTTAGTATGTATATTTGGGTCAAAATCTAAAACTTTTGGATCAGTTCCTGTTCTCGGAATTGACAGAGAGATTTGGTACACATGCGTAAACCCGATGACAATACAATATTATGGTGTTCGTGTGTATATTTTAACGTAAAACTTATTTTCAACCTTACATTGAAAAACTGAATAATTTCTTCAATTAATTGTAAATATAATAAGTCGGAAGTAGACATTGCTTTTTCAACTTTGTTTTGAATCACCATCTTTTAAATACTGCCGTATTGAAAAAAATACTGCCGTATTGAAAACACAACGTGTTGAAAAGTGTTTTTCAACACTCGTGTGACATAATAAGGCACTTTGTATCCCAGTTAACGGTGCGATTTTTCTGTTTCATATGTGGTCCTAGAAGTATAAAATATCTAAATTTTATAAAGATATATTTATTCAAAAATTGAAATAATAATTTTTTTAACTCTGATGAAGTCTTCTGAATAAAAAATTCCTGCCGAAACTCTTTATTTCTTAATTCAATTTTGTATTTACTTTTCTTTTGCTGAAATACGATATGTGAAATATATAAAAGCTGAACGCTTTTTAAATAAAAAATATTTGGGTTTAAGGAGAATTCTTTTATTCCCAGAAGCTATTCTGAATATAGCAAAAAGAATTATAAATTCTTCCCATGTTATGAATATTTAGGTACTTTAAGGAATAGGGAGTGTAACCCAATTTAGTTCGATACTTATTCTTTTCAAACATTTATATTAGGCACCGTTTTGTACCACCATAGCAATATGTTACCAGTTTCTACCTATGCGACACTTGATGTTTGGATATAATTTAAAATAAATTATATAAGTAGTTCACAGCCGCCATTTTGTTCCGTCATTTTCAATTAGTACCAGTCCATATATTACATTTAATTTTTCTGCAAAATTTAAAGCCAGTTGAATAAGATTTTTTTACCTTGATTTCAAATAAAAATTATTTGCCCGCCATGTTGAATTGGTACCACAACTTTACCAGTTTATCTCTATATCGTACTTAATGCTAGCACAGTATTTGAAATTAATGTAATACCTAAGTAGTTTTTTTTCAGGCCTATTTTTTAAATATTTTATTAGGCCTCTGTTGTTTTGTTATGTTATATGGTTATCAAAATGTATCAGTTCATTCCTACGTAACACTTGATTTTTACGCCAAATTTGAGGAAATTGGATAATCAGTTTTTTTATATTTTTTTAACCTTTCACTAGGCCGCCATCTTGTTTCGGCATAATGGATTTTTACCAAAATGTTACCAGCTCATCCCCCTATGACCTTTAATTTTTAACCGAAATTTGAAGTCAATCGGTTAACTAGTTTTTACTTCCCTCGTAAAAAGGAAGGATTGTAATTGTGAAAAATTCACCCTTTTAGGTTTTTACAGGGGTCCCTAGTCCCCAAAAAATATGTTTTCTCAATTCAAATTTTGGTCAAAAATTATTAATTGCGTCTTGGGGATGACCTGGTAACATATTGGTAAGAATCCAATATAGCGGCCTAATGAAATACTAAAAGCGGCATAATGAAATACTAAAAATATTCTTACTAAAAAACTAACTATCCAATGTACCTGAAATTTTACAAATAACCAAGTAGGTATTATGTAGGAATCAGATGGTAAAATTTTGGTACGAATCGAAGATGACGAAATAACATGGCGGTTTAATAAAATATTAAAAAATTCAGCTTGAGAAAACTACTTCCTCGATTGATTTCAAGTTTTCGTCAAAAATTAAGGCACATATGTTGAATGACCTATTAACACTTTGGTAAAAATGTTAAATAAATTATTACTAAAAAAATTAATTATGCGAATTACCTAGAATTTTGCATAAAAATCGAGTGTAAGGTGCATAGAAATGATCTATTTTGGTAGGAATCCAAGATGGATAGAATATTTATGAAACAGCCTGAAAAAACTACTACTGAAATTATGGAATTTAAGATCGTGACATGGAATGGCGCCTAAATAAAATGTTTCTAAACCAGCTAAATGCCTCCGTTTTTTTTTCATTTTCAAGTGGCTGTTTCATCCTATTCACTATTTGCTACCTTGTATAGTAGAAAAAAAATGTTTTTATATACAAAAAAATAAAAGGAATTTAATATGTTCTCTTTTTTCTAAGCAAGGTAGGCAAGCAAAATACATTTTTATTTAATTTTTAGGTTAGGTTAGTTTGTTAGGCTGTTTTATCCTAGGGCTATCCTATATAATTATAAAAAAATTTTTTTGTTTCCGGTACTTAATAGCCTATATAGGTAGTATATTAATAATACACTATAAGTGTTATATGAGGAAGTAAAAAACAAATTTGGGATCTTTCTATAAAAGACAAATGGCTTTGACATGCAAGAAATACAGTAAATTTGCCCTCTTTATTCGTGTTTTCAAGAACCGGAAAATAAAAAATATATTTTAATTTTTTAAAACACGCTCATTACCCTTTAGGCCAATCTCGAGGCCAATCTTGTATAGTAAAAGAAATGTTTTACATACAAAAAGATAAAACATATTTGACCTGTTTTCCCATTTTTTTTTATTTAACTGCTTTATAATAATATAAATTATTTTTATTTCTTTGGGACTTTCATATACCTAGGGCTACCCTGTATTGGTAAAATGTATTTATAAACAAAAAAAATAATTGTTATGTTTTTTGTTTATAAATACGTGTTTTCACTATTTGTTTAAAAAGCTAAAAGTTTTAGAAATATTCTTTTCATTTCAGAGACTGTTTCGTCTTTTTAGGCTAGGTTGTTGCTATAACAAAAAATAAATTACATAAAAAATATAATAAATTAGATGTGTTTCACTGTTTTCCGAAGTATTATATTTCTTGTTTTTAAAAAAAATATCAAATATCACGCCAATGATTTCTACAGTTTTGCGATGTTATATTTTTTTTCTAAAAATATGTTTTTCGTGTTCTAGGGATTCTAAATATTTAATTAATATAAAAGCACCAAAGTCTATTAATACCAAATATGTTCAATACTGTGAAAAAAAAAGAACAATCAAAAAACATACCATTAAATAGGTACATTTGAATTCCAACAAAATGCGAGAGGTGTATTTTGTGTATTACAGATTTCCTCAGGCAGACATATGCTGCTATTTTCGACAGTTCCACGGCTGGCAATTCTAACTATAAAAACATGTACATCGAAAATACTATGTAGTACGCAAAATCCAAAATAAGTACCCTTTAAAGTACCGTTAATGTTTTAATGTCGGTATGTTTGTTTGATAAAGAAAACCGACTTTTTCAAGGGATATAGAGTTAAAATTTGGTATTCCATGCATCTGGGCATTGCAGGCTGTATCAGAATGCAGAAAAAAAAATCTGAAATATAATAAATTATCTTTCGGTCTTTCATAGTGGCACAAAACAGCAATTCTACTTTATTTCCCATAAATAAGGTAAAACCCCCAATGGTTGACACATTAACGACGAAAACCGCATATTTTTGCCTCCTACATGACTAACTTCAGATTTTTCAATTCACCCATGTGATGAGGTATATGTTAAGGTTTAGGGAATAAGTAGGACTGGTCAGAATTAGCAGTTTACAGATTGTTTTTTTATTAGCGATTTTTTTTAAATTTGTATTAAAAAGAGCCAATAGTTGACAGGCAAAAATTCTAATCTACCCAATAGATGACATTTAGTTTACCCAATGCTTGACATTTTGTACATTATTCTGCTTTCCTGATATTTTATGGCGTTATAAAAGTATTTTTTTTATTCTCAAGTATTTATGGACCTAAAGACTATATAAAAAATAAATTTGGGTAATGTGTGTGGAAAATATTTTTTATTTCGGTACACACCGTTTTAGAACTAATAGTTGACATGACTATTTCTAATGGTTGACACAATAGGACTTGCTATAAAAGTTAAAAGTTAAGGTTTTAGTAAAAGAAAACGGTTTATTTTCAAAAGATGTGAGGTTTTACATCAAAAACTAAAAGTACATTGCAAAAAATAAATTATTTTAACCATCGGTATCAATCGCTTTCTTAAATTGGTATTTTAGTCTATCTCCAGCTACTTGCATGTTGGGAAACTCGAGAATTTCAATAACTTGTGTTAATTTGATGATTGATATGTCATTCTCATTAAGTATGAATGTATTCTTGGTTAAACCGAGGACTCTTTTCATGCTAACCACCTCAGCTTCGTCATTGGGCAGCATTTCTTGTATGATGCAAACATATTTGTGTTGTTTTTTATTACCAGGAAATAAAACAACCACATAATCGCCTTCTTTGCAAACTAAGTTCGTTTTTTGTTTTTGTTGAATTACGGATAACGGAACATCTTCTTCACTAGACTGGCTTTCATAATCTTCATTGGCAGGCTTAGGAAAGTTAAAACTTACGTCGTCCAAGCATTCGCCAGATTCCACCCATGACGCTTCTGAATCTGATGATTCTTCTTTCTTTTTTTTTGTTAATTTTCTTCGATTTTTCTTCTTTTCAGCTTGATTTTTTTCTTGTATTTCTTTTTTCTTATTCCGTTCTTCCAACCTTTTTTGCTTATTTTCCTCTGATTCTTTTTTCAAACGATCTTTTCTCTCATAATACTGCTGCCATTTTTTAGAGGTTACGACAGAAGGTATTTTTTCTTTCCTTTTTCGTTTGTTTAAATTCTGCTTCGGTTGGGGCCAAAATAAGGCACGTTTAAAGGGAGTCGGTACTAACTGATCATTTTGACATATTTGTAGCACAAAGTTCTCTGTTTTCGAAGAAGGTTTATTTTGAATTTCAGCATATTTCGAAGTAGTAGTATCTGGCATCTTTTCTCCTATCGGAGAATAGGTACTTCTCTCGTACTCAATTAAACCAGCATTTTCATTGAATATAGTATCAGCAATACCATTGACTATGTTACTTTGAGGATTAATTTCACACAACTGATCATTTTGACATATTTGTAGCACAAAGTTCTCTGCTTTCGAAGAAGGTTTATTTTTAATTTCAGCATATTTCGAAGTAGTAGTATCTGGCGTCTCTTCTCCTATCGGCGAATAGGTACTTCTCTCGTACTCAATTAAACCTGTATTATTTTCATTGGTTATAATATTAACAATACCATTGATTATCTTACTTGGAGGATTATTTTCACCTTCTTCCTCAGTACTTTTTTCTATTATTGGTAATGGATTTTGTTTTCCCAACTTCTCTTTCAATTTTGAATATTTTCTGTCAATACTTTTGTAGAATTCAAAAAATGATTTGTCAGACGAGTCACCTTCCCAACGCTCACTTCTTTTGAACTGAGCTAACTTCTCTTGATCCATGTATCTCTCTAGAAACTTTTGACCACTTTCCAACTCCTTTAAACATTTTACATCTATGTCTTGGGAGTCTACAGATATGGTTTCAATTATGGGACATTGGACAGCATTGGGATCCCACGGTACCAAGCCTCACTTTCGAAAACCATTTTGCAGGACCGAAGGGACAATTCTATCGTCAATAGCTTTTTTAAGCAGGGGACAAAAATCTGTTTTTTTGACAATCGGATTTCCAGAATGCTCTAACCGCCATTGATAGATATTTTGTTTCCATCCAGCTTTCAAAGTTTTGAATACTGCTACATCCATCGGTTGTATTAAATGTGTAGCATTAGGATATAAAGCGATAAGTATAATGCCTTTTTCTTCGCAAAATTTGCTAGTATGCAGGGTTAAGTGGGATACATGACCGTCGATGAATAAAATGATGGGTAGTGGTATATTACTTGCTTCTAAATAGGGGAAAAAAACGTTCGTTACGTATTCATAGAAAGTCTCCCCTGTCATCCACCCCGACTCGGATTTTCCAATGCCCCAGTCATTAGGAACACTTAGTGCAATTTCTCGAGGGATTCTCTCGTAACGAAAAACTACCATCACCGGAGCAAGTTGTCCAGCCGCATTACCAGTTACTAGAACTGTTATGCACTCCTTTTCGTCGCTGTTGATTACCTGATACACGTTTTTCTCACCTTTCTTAGACAAAACTTTTTCCCCCTTTGGGCTTAAAAAAAATGCGGCTTCGTCTGCATTAAATACTCTGTCAGGATGGTTTAAAATATATTCAAGCTGATGATCCTTCAAATAGCCATGTACTTCTGAAGCCCACTGTTGTATTTTAGCTGTCGTTACATTAGCCCTAGTTAATGTTAAATTCTGCTGTGTTCTGGCACTTATTTCGGGATTTCTTCTTAAAAAACTATTATACCAACTTTTTCCAGGTCTATTGTCGGTAAATGGATTAGGTCTTTTTAACTCGACCATTAAATGCTTCACGCTATCAAGAAGCTGATTTTTTCCTATAGGAAACCCAGCCTTTGCCATGTTACTAATCCAAGAAACAAGAACTTTCTCCTCCTCTGAAGTGAGATATGAGTCGCGACCCATTTGTCGATGTCGAGGTGTTTTTTTCTTGACCTTATACATAAGTGTTATCCTTGGAACACGATATTTTTTTGCTGCTGTAGCGCAAGGCATTCCTTTTTGTACTTCTTGGATCGCTGAATCCATATCATCCTCAGAATATTTCAAAATTTGGCGTTTTTCAAGAGGCATGCTGATTCTAAATCTGAAAGAAAATATTTGATACCTAATAGTTGACACCCTTTTAACCCAATAGTTGACAGTATGTCATCCATTGGTTCTGAACGTTATATCAACATGAAATTCATATTCAATTAAATCTCGTTGACTAGGAATTACACATGTTTAACAAAATTTTAAAAACATTTAAACGACAGAGACACCAATGCTTGACACCTGGTGTCAACTATTAGACCCACATAATTATTTTGGACCAAAAGTTGACACACAAAAAAAAAACACTCAAAATGCAATGTGTTTGTAATATATAAGGTTCAGTACCTGCTAAATATATTTCCAAACTGTTGAGTTCAACTATGATTTGTCTAGGACAAAAAGTACACTAACTATGGAAGAAATGAACAACACACTTTCTTAACACTTTGGCTTAGGAATTACTAGAAAAACGGTTTTCATAAATGGACCATAACAAACATGTGTTTAATTTCCATGCAAACTAATCCTCTCAACATTTGGTGTTAAAGATAAACACTAGAGGTCACCACCTGTAAGTTTACCTGCTCAACATTTGGCGGGCTGTTTGAAAAATCTTATGAATAGTGATTTTGTTTGAAAGTGTCAACTATTGGGTGACTGTCAACCAGTGGGGGTTTTACCTTACAATATTTTAAATAGAAAGCTTCAATGTTCAGGTATTCGCTATTTGCTATTAATATATAGCATTAAATAAACAACTATTAAAAGTTTGCCTTTCCTATCTCGATGGAAAACAATTTGTAACCGGTATATTATTATTTTTAACGAAGCTAATTTCATTTAAGAAACACTAACACTTACAAATAGTTCAAAAGATATTTGGTTGTTGGAAAAAAACGAGTACAAATTAAGTTAGTATATTTCAAATTAGCCGATATTATTAAAATAAAACTGTCTATCTAATTAAATTTAAAAGAATATTTGGAATTAGATTTTGCTGCCTTCATTGCTTTTAATGGAATCATAAAATTCCTGTCAATTTTCTTTAAAATTAAAATAAATCAATAATTCTGAGCGAATTAATTCTGTCGAGCAACGATTTCTTTCGTCTCGCCATTTGGTGGCCATTACAGAAAAAATTCTTTCAGAAAATGCTGAACTGGCCGGAACACTTAACAAAAATGAAATCAATGAAAAAATATTTTCAGTATTATTGAAACGTTTAAAAAGAAATTGCCATTTTTTTGGTGTGCTTAAATTTAAAAGCTCGTTTTCATTTGCTTGGTAACTTTCTGAAATCTGCATCACCTCATCAAAAAGCTGGTTCATATTAATTTTTAGATTTGGATTATTAATTTTTTCGATAATTAGCTCAAAATCTGAAAATGATGGAAATTTTAATTTTATGTTTAATTTACTGACGACACTGTGCCAACTATCTTCAGAAAAGTCGTACCATTTTTCAATGTCTTGGATAGATCTTTGATAAAACGCATTAAAATCATTTTGTAGTTTTTTCTTACTAGTCGCGTCAAGAGAGTTTAACTTAACCTTGGTTTCAAAGCCATAAAAATTATTTTCTAGCCTATTGATTAGGGTCTTCTTAAGTCAGTCATTATACTGAATAAGTCGAGCGCAGTTGTTTCGTTAGATTCAATTTTTTTAATAAAAGTTTCGAAAACAGTAAGTATATGATTACAAAAAAGAAGATAAATCTCAACTTCAGGCGAAACAGTACCACTATTCTCATCTATTCTCAGCAGCTTTTTGATGTGTGAAGGGCTGTTTTCTGTACTTAAAAAGTAACTACAAAGAGCTACATAATTGCTTAATATCCGTTCTACACACGGATTTAGAGACAACCAACGAGTACCAACGTGTCTTAGTAATTCCCACCATTGACAATCTGTAAATTCGTGAAAAGATTTAAGTTCTTCCCGGCGTTTGGCAGATACTGAAAAATGGGAGTAAATTTTAAGAATAAGGTTTTCAATATCTAAACTCAAAGCATCCATTGAAAACTTCACGCAGTTATGTATAACATGAGCATGGCAATTTCCTTTTAGCAGGTGTTGATTTTTTGTGGATACATTGGTAAAAAGGCTGTGATTGGCACCGAAATTTGAATTGGTGTTATCGGCACTTAATGCAGAAACTTGACTCCAGTCTAATTTAAGTTCGTTTAAACTATCATTTACCATGGTAAACATCCCATCAGCACTTTCATCACTATTTTCACAAAAGTGCAGCAAGAAATTTTGAAGTCCGTATTGAATTGTAAAAAATTGTACTGAAATTGGAAAAAATTTAACATTTTTTCTGTTAGAAGCATCCAACTGAATACTAAAGAAAAGTTTTGGAACATGGTTTTTCAAAAGTTCAATCACTTTTTGCAGTGCAATTGGACCTAGAACATTTTTCACAATTGATTCACTTTTGGTTCTTCCACATGAAAGTTTGGATGCTATTTTTGAATCAACATATATTTTTGTGTCCAATTTAAATGAGCAATCCAAAGAATTATATGACTGGTTATGCTTCACACAGTGGAAAATTTTACATATTTCTGTTAAAATTACATGAGATTCTTCCTGAGAATTTTTTTTGACAAAAAATGTTTCCATGGAATGTGAGCTTTTCGCTGCAGAAATTTTTTGCTTGTGCATCTTACTTTCATTGTGTTGCTTTATTGCAGACAGTCCCATGTTTCCAACTGTGAATGAAAGCAGGCAACTTTTACAAAATGCTTCGGTATTGGTTGCGCCTTGCTTTAGCCAGCCGTATTTAGTTTCCCACTCTTTGTTGTAATAAGTTGCTCTCTTTTTTTTAGCAGGAGGAGGAGGGGTAGTACAGGTACTGGTTCCGGTTCTGGCTTTAGATTGACAATCCTAAATAAAAAACATATTTTAATTTTAATATTCAAACATATTAGCTGAAAAACTAAAAACCTTCGCCGCCCCTGTAGAGCTACTTCCACCATTTTCAGTACAATCACCATCACCGTTATTGACAAACCTTTCTGCTACTTCAGTCACATCATCTACGTTATCTACATCCATTTTATCACTGGGACTGGCGGACTGGGTTGTTAATTTTGTTAATTCACCAAAACCAAACTAAAGTCAAACCAGGACCAGATTAATTAAGTAATAGAAACTTGAAATAAAACCAAAAACTCATGCAACAACAAACAACAGGGAAATAAAGCTAACTAGATACAAAAATTGCAACTTGCAACCACTTTAATGATTAAAAATATAGACTTACCGCCAGTAGGTAAACTTCATAAAGATGATGAAGTATAATAAAGAAAAACCACAATAAAATAATTAAAAATAGGATTTTTTACTTTTCAATATCAACGATCAACTACAAACCGCGAAAAAAGCGGGAACGGGAACAAATAAATGTCAAATGTCGCACGGACGACAGGGAAATGTGGGCGATGTTATGTTACTGTTCTTCCTTTTTTATATTGGGTAAATAAAGACAGCGATATCCCGATATCATCGAGCTCTCCCGACGCGCGAATTTTCAGCCTAGAAAATAACGACTATTCGCAGGTTGGGGTGCTGCGCTGTTGTCGATTGTTAGCCGCGGTTGCCGGAAGAATTTACGAGTCACAGCAGTGCCGTGCTGTTGTCAATAGTTTATAAGTAAATAAAAAGGACATTTTGTGGCAAAAAAAGTCACAAGGACAATTTGTCTGAAAAAAGGACTGTCCTTTTCAAAAAAGGACAGGTGGCAACCCTACTTCTAATGCTACCCGTATAATGAAAAAACATATTTTTATAAGAAAATTAGAAAATAAATTTGACCTATTTTATTTTTTTCCAAGCAAGCTAAATGCTTCTGAAGTATGCCTCTTTCAATTTCAGATGTTTTATCATTCTAGGGCTAACCTGTATACTAAAAAAAATTCTTTATGTAAATAACTTAACTTATCAGCTGTCTGAGCGAGCTGAATACTTCTGAAATACAATTCTTATGGCTACCCTGTATAGTTGAAAAATGATTTTTATTAACTACAATATTAATTAACCTTATATATTTTTTTATACTATCCTATTCAACCTAAAATTAGATTTTCAATGATATATCACAAGTTGACTTTTGTTTTGCTTCTTGTTTTATGGAAAGAGCAATTTATCCAATATTTTTAATGGCACCTTGTAATTTTCGCCTTAAAATTGGCTTTTTAAATATGTATCACATGTTATTTTCAATATGACTATAGACTAGCATTTGTTACAAAAATATTCCCTGTCTTGTATTTTAAATTGTATTTAAAATATACAAGGTGCTATTAAAAATAATGCAGTAAATGCTCCGTTCATTAAACCAGAAGTAAAACAAATTAAAAAATTGTCTTAGTACCCAAAACCATTTTGAAGCCCAATTGTTTTAAAAAATGAATTAAGTTTAGTTTAGACGGTGAACAAGTATTTTATAGTGACTGATTTTTTTTGTATACAGCAACAATGTTGAATTTTTAATGAATGGTTGTCCAGCTGCCATTTTAAAAACAAAAGTTAATTTGTGATATAATGTTGAAAAGCTAATTTTAGGCTGAATATGATCGTCCATAAAAATAGGAGGGTGTTAATTAAAAAAAAAAGTAAAAAGTATGGGTCAGCTCCTGTAAAACCTAAAGTAAGTAACTTATTTTTCTATAGAAAATTTGCCTCTTATGAAATTTGCCTCTTATAGAATTGTCTCAAATTTCAAAAACTAAAAAAATGGCAACCTGTTCATGTTTCATGTGCCCGGTATTGGCAAATTTGGGTCTAAAAACTTTTTTGTAATAAATTTGAGAGAGAAAATAAAAATCCGTTTGTAGAAATTAAATTCCTTTTTATGCTACAAGGTGTTGAAATATACGTACGTGGTCTTTATTATCGGTAGTTTTTTACTAATCTTCTTAACATATTTTGCACGCTCTGTATATTTTCGCGTAGTGGTAATGTTTTGGTACGAATCCAAGATGGCGCCTTAATAAAATATTTTAAAATTCAGCCTGAAAAAACTGCTTAATGGATTGATCCTGATATGCCTTAGCTAATTATGCTATAGGGGTCAACTAGTGAAATTGTGGTACTAATTTAAGATGGCCGAACAAAACAGTGATCTGTTGGTTTGTTTTTCTGTCTGTTCTTTCACAGCATAACTTAGACTACTTACCCGGTTGACTTCAAATTTTGATAAAAAAAATTAAAGGGTCATCTGGGGATAACATAACCTAGTCATATTTTCGTAAAAATTTAATATAGCGGAACAAAATGGCGGCCTAGTGAAATGTTGAATTATTATTAAAAAACTAATCCAATTTATCTCTAATTTTGCACAAACATCAAAGTATTATGTTGGAACCAACTAATAAAATTTTGGTAAAAATCCAAGATGAACTAATTGTGGTATAGGGGTCAACTAGTAAAATTGTGGAGGTAGTAATTCAAGATGGCCGAACAAAATGGCGGCTAAATAAAATGTTTGTAATCTTGAAAAAATCACCCTCTCAAATTTTACATATCTCCATGTTTTAGCGTCTCTAGATGCCAAAAAATATGTTGTATGAATTCCGTCTGCCGGCCTGTCTGTCTGTTACTTCGAGGCATTACTTAAAAACTACTTACCCGATTGACATTTCGATCAAAAATTAAAGGTCATATGGGGATGATCTGGTGGTAATATTTTAGTAAAAATCACAATGGACCAATTTTTCGGAAGTTTCGGCAGATAACCTATTTCTCACTTTATTGTGTACATAGGTCCAGTTACTATAATAAACTCTTTCTAACTGAGCTGATGAAGAATTGACAAAAGTTTAATAGCCATTTTAGCGAGTTCTGGTGTTTTCTTGGGACATAATTTCCAATATAGTAATGGACTCAATTCTATTTTTGTATTTAAAATTTTACATTCCTTCCCCCTCTTAGTAATTTTGAAGGTCAGATAATCATTTCCCATTCAAATTAAGTACAAGCTAGTCACCAACTTCTCTCTGTTCACCATTAAGTAATTTTCCTTACACTCCGGGTGTAAACAGTTTGCTACAGATAAGCTTGCCTTTTAAGGCATAATTTTTTTCTTTTAGTTAAAAATTCTTGTGCTTCAACAAATCCTTCTGGTAATTTTAGTGACAACCGTGCTTCTGTTGCACATGCAATACTAGCCTTTGACTTTTGGCAGGTATTAATCAGTTTGCAGACAGGATCAAATAGAGAAACTGCATTTTCGACATTCTTTATAAAATTTGCAAAAAGATTTGGTCGTTATATTTTGTGGAATTGCATTAAAGAATTAAATGAGGTAACTCATTTAATTCTTCACCAATTCTTACTTCCCTCTTACGAGGGTCTAGTATACCTAGTAGTAAAAATGTATATATCTAATTTTAATTCTTGTGGAAGCGATATGAAAATTGGCAACACCTTTGGACCTTAGAACAACAGTATGATTTGATTTTAAGATAGTAAAACAAAATAATGGCCTAATAAAATATTTTTAAAATCAGCCTTTAAGATGGGGAAACAAAATGTCTGCCAAATAAAATTTTTAAAAAATCTTGTTTAATTAACTTAAATTTTTGCAGAAAAATTAAATGTGGGAATAAAAAGGCAAAATGATGTAAACTGATATGAATTCAACATAACGTAACAAAATCGAGCGGTACGTGTCAATGTAAAAACTAATTTTGAGTTTATTTTAAATTATGCCCAAAAGTCAGTTGTGGGATAGGTAGAAAGAAACTGTTATATTGGTAGGAATCCAAGGAACAAAATAGCGCCCAAGAAAAATATTTGACAGTAAATATAACACATATATACTGTGACTATGGTATTGAACTAAATTGGGTCACACTTCACTATCCTAACAAATGCAAAAAGAATCATAACGAGGTAAGTTCCAGGTAAAGGACATTTACCGATTTTTTTTATGATCTTGGTGTAGAAAAATCTTAGGGGAACTTCATAGATAATCATAGCTGTCATTAGTAACATTTGAGACCGCGTCAAGCCTACTCCATGTAGTTAGCAACAAGGAGCCAGCAACAAAATAAACATTAAGATTCTAGTTAGATATTTTCATAATGTCGCTATGTGGGGTAGCAAACGACAGGGACGAAATGGTGCCCAATAAAAATGTTTGGAAAGACAGTATATATGTTACTAAAAGACTAACGGAACTAAATTTATTCACACTTCACGATTCCTAGTAAAAGGAAAGATTCTTAACGAGTAATGTCAGTATTTATTTACTTCTTTTCTGTTTTCCATTTGACTGGTTATCATTTGGTGCGTTCTCAAGATATTAGATATATTTATTTACGCCCATGATATCCAAAATCTTAATCATGGCGAGACACTGACCTAGATTATTTTTGGTTCCAATTTGAAATAATAATATTATCACCCATTGCATGTAAAAAATTCGAAAGCCTTCATGGTTTTAACGGGGAAATATATATTTTAAACCGTCTAAAATTTAAATTGAAAACATTTTGGAGCTCTCAAATCAGAAGCTTAAACACCTAAAATCCTATATGTGCTATCCATGTATAACTTTGATTTGATGAAGACACTTTTAATCAGCTAAGTATAAGTAAAGTGGATATTATTGGCAATAATATAAAAGCCCGTGAGAATTTTTGTATAATTCTCTAATTCTTATATTAACTTGTCTTGCGAACTGGTTCGCCATGGTAGAGGTCCGTGGCTGCCAAAATTTTTGAGATCATTCTCTTGAAATACATTAGAATATTAAAATACCGAAACTCCATCTTCCCTTAATCAGTGAGTATTTCCGAGTCACTAATTGATACTGTTCAATTATCAGTCAATTCGGGGACCTAAAGCGAAATTAGTCTCATTATCTTAGACGACTTAGGTCGCTAAGCTTAAACAATCTGAATGCTGCATGGCAAATAAAAATTAAATATTCAAAATTTAATAAGCATGATTTTGAACCTTCTGAACATGGCTTCTCCGCAGGAGAAAAGCGACCAGAAAGCTATGTTACTAATAGTCAACAAGAATGATCATCGCCAGAACATGACTCCCTGATGGGGAAATTCAAATCCCATGAAAGAGCTGTGCTTCGACAGGCAAAAAAAAAAATAAATTCACGTCAATGTTTTGTTAACACTTATCTCTCATCAGAACGTTTATGTATGTTGACTAAGCACATTCATAGGTTCTATTACGTGTAACTTTTATGTTTATCCATATAGTTGGAATTATAGTTATGAAAATGTTGTATAAATAGGGCATTAATCTCGGTCGTAAGTTATTTTTAAACAAAGTTCAAACTTAAATTTTTGAACCCTTCTGTTTACTAAATTTTTAATTCGTAATAAAAACCTTATGACTAACAAGTGTCTTTGAAAAATTCCCAACCTTTAATCTATACTACTTCAAATATTGTGCATTTGATAATCACGAAGTTGCTAGCTAGTGACATCGCAGATTTTCCAAGGAAAAATCGCACAGGAACTTCATAGATAGAATCATAGCTGACATTAATAATATTAATAAGATCGCGCTGAATGTTTTAAACGTATTTTTCCTCGCAAATAAATCTTGATAATGCTTGTTTTGATTGAGGGAAATAAATTTTATTCGGAAAATTAATTTTAACAGTGATACCCGTCACATCCAGTTCCTTGTAACTATCAACATTTTGCAGCGGACCACGTAAATCTTTGACATAATATTAATATTCGACCTAGATAGTTCCAAAAATGTTGCCAAGGGCAAAACTATCTTTAAGTTAAATATATTTGCAACAAAATTGTGCAATTTCTTTTGCGTTGTGGGATAGCAAACGACACGGACGGAGTAAAAAATTATTTATTTTTAAAAATGCGATATCTTTATTAACTTGAATGTAAGAAAATATAAGCAAACATATAAACCAATATACCGTTAATATACAGTTCTTCGCTAGATGGGGTTCGCATGACAGGGGCATAGTAAAAATAGTTTATTTTTAAAAATGCAGTGTTTAACATGTTGACATCTGTTTGCAAATTCTATATTGATAAATTATGCTGCTAATTTCTTGATGTTATTGTTAGTTGGAAGGGAAATTGTGAATATAGGTTTTCTTTAGTGCCTAATGCTTTTCTTAGTAATATATCCCTAGTTGAAATTAGATTGTATTGTCTGTTTAAAATTATTTATTGTTCAGCTATTTTGTATTGTCAGTCGTTGAACTGGTAGAGGTACTAGAGTCTGTAAAGAGGTTACCCCTATTGGAATATATTTAATTACTTGGAGAAATTAGATTTTGTTTTTTGAAATTAGGTTTGGAAAAATGGGTGGCCGGCACACTATTTAGTAGAATATGTAAATATATATGGTAGAAGTTTGTTAATTTTTTATGTTTTTATAAATATATATTTGTTTTAGTTTTATATGTTTTTTGATTATTTTTAAACTAATTATATCAAGTTCGTAAAATTACAACATTAACTAAATCAGTTATATGTTACAAATTTCTTATTGTTAAACGTAAATAAATAACAGATAAAATGACTTCGAGTGGGTTGACAAAGGATTTGTTGAATAATACATAAGGTTTTTCTTAGTGTTACTAATTCTGAGTATTCTTTCTAAGAAGCTGCTGTAAATAAATTGTTCGGATTATAATCGTCTTTGCTTATAACAATTTAGAAGTGGTTGATAATGAGTTGCATTGATAGTTGTACGGGCAATGGCGTCTACCGACAAAATTCGTCGAAAATAGTGTTGCCAGGTTTGCAGAAAGAAAAAGCGGGAGCAATGTTGCCATTAGAGAATTCAATCCTGTAAAAATTTTGTGATTTCGGATCCCGGGATTTTCAAACGCCATGGGATGCAGTGCCGGAATTACTAGAAACGAAATAGTTGTAGTATAATGTTACCAAAACTTGTGAAGTTATTACTAAATAAAATTTTATTAAAATTAACGTTATTAAAAATAAAATCAAATTCTTTGAAACAAAATCAAAAGTAAACATTTTTATTAAAGGACAAAACAACTAAAAACTTCGTAAAAAAGAAAGAAAAAAGAACTGAAGTGACAAAGATTATTGTAAGTTTAAAAAAAAATAGCAAAAAACTAATATTGTCTATTGTCTCTATCTGCCATAGCAAAACGAAATTGTCAATACTAATCCTGCTGACAAAAAACATCTTTCTGATTCAACACTTGGTAGGGGGTACAGTACTCACAAAATCAAACGCTAACTGTAAGTTTGGTCGACATTGTCCATCCTTCTGAAAGGTTTCCATTACATTTTTTATGTGTGCTTTTAAGTTTTGAAATTTTGCGACTGGCGTCTCTACTGTACTGGTGGTTTTTACATTTTTCTTCTTATTGCTTCATCTAGCTTCTCCGAAAATGAAATTATCTGAGGAATCTAATATGATTTTGCTTGTGTTACTGTTAGCTATTTCTAGTTGTTAATAGGTTTGTAAGTTCTTGTTGAGTAGTGTTTGGAATACGCTTGTTGTTTCTGTTCTGTTAGGTTCTTGCCGGTAACGCAAAATGCTTGAATAAACCGTCAAACATTGTTGAAGACGGTTCTGAATTGATTCTTTTAAATCTATACTTAGTGGCGATGAGGTTTTATCCAGTTCCTTTTCCGCAATATCCTGTCCAGACAATGCTTCGTCAGTAATTTTTATAGGCTCCAAGACTAATTCCTTACTAATGTCGTATTAACTGTCACTTAAATAAGGTAAATCCATCGACGATTTTTTATGCAGCTGTTCATAAGACAAAATCTTTCCAGCATTATAAAATGACTGCCCCATCTGGTTCTATAATCTAGTTGAAGCTTTAGTTCCTCATTAGGTTCCTTAATATACTTAGGAAGTACATCATCTTTTCTGGGGGATTTCTTGAAATATTCTTCTCACTTTGTTTATTACAGAACCTAAGTCATAGTTATCCGAAATCTTCTGATTTATATTGCCATTTTCGATATAAGTTATTTCACTCCGATCTAATAGATCGTCTAGATAGGGCGCCAAATCTTCATCTTCAGAGCCTGTACAGTTATCTTAATTTTGATTTTCAGTTTTATAAATGGAGTATAACTGCGAATTGCAACCCATGGGCCAAACACAATTGCTATTTAGCATCACTAAGCTTACCAAGTTTGATCATAGTGGTTAACAAGCTTCAGGAGTTATTGAATTTTTTAAACGCAGAAATCCCAAATTCCAAAAAAACTTGCTTCTGATGGACATTCAATACATATGTTTATGCGACACCGAACTGCGTTCGTCGAAATTTAGACTCCTTTTTTATAAATTTTTGAATTTGATCAGAAACAACACTACGAGTCTTTCCACTATAACTCATAACTTTTTCTCGGATGGTTACAGGAGACCTGGGAAGTTGCATTCCGCTGGTTTCAGACAATTTTTATAGACTTGCGGAAGTAATATTTTTGAAAATGGTGTATTATCCAGGGCTACCATGGGTACCAAAATAGTCTCCATTGATGAACTTTTCCTAAAAACAAAAAAGTCGGCTATTTTTGTTTGTTTTTCTTCTCTACACAAGAAAGATGTTGATGTTGACTCATTTTGACTGCGTCTGGTTACTAGATCCAGTTTAAGTTGTCTATATAACTACTTTTTTTTAGCCACCATTCGTCTTAGTTATTGCTCGACATTTTTTTACATTTTGCAATTTTATTCTGGACCTTCTCAATGAAATACAACCACGCAGATTGAATCTCAGATCTTTTATGTACAACATATTTCCAGTCTTCTGACAAGTCTCTAGAAACGTTCGTTTCCATAATTGGTTTCAGTTTTAGTTTAAAAATAACATTTATTCTAGTTTTTACAATTTATTAGTATTATAAAATACAATACACTACCATAAAATGGAAATAAATCAGTCGATCAGTGCTTCGCGTCCGCTTGTTTACTGTTCGACTATTCTGGGAATCACACCGCGCCGCCCAGAAATGCATCTGAAAGAAAGTTTTTGCACGGGCAGCTTTAAAAATAACGATTAAAATGGGCCGGGATCCGGGGATTGAATCCCCTAGTTGCCATACATGTAGCTGCTTTTATTACTAGACTTCAAAATCTAAATTATCTGATTATTACCAGCAGGGCCCGCTCTAGCTTTTCGGTCAATATGGGCAAAAATAAGATTTGCCGCCCCAAAAATTTATTTGGGAGTCCAGCCCAGGAGTAAAGGAGATGAATGAGGGTATTTGATTAATTTAGATTTTAGGTAAATCTGCACAAAAAATTTTATTATATTCAAAATCAAAACAAATCACAAAAGAGTTAAAACTTAAATATAATTAAAAAAACACTTTTTTGCGAACTTTCAACTCCGCAAAATTTCTAATTACATACTTTAAATCTAATTTCTCAGCTATAACATGCTCAATAGATATCATAGCTAAGCCATTCAGTCGAGGTTGTGTTGATGTCGACCTTAAAAAATTTTTAATTAATTTAAGTTTGGAGAAACTCCTTTCTCCACTAGCAACACTAACTGGTATTGTTAATAAATCCGTAATGCGATATTAAGGTTTGGTGCGAGGTTTAAATTTGTAATAAATTTGAGCACTTCCGCAGAGCTTTCTTTTTTTCCTAGAAGATTAAACACGACGGGTATCTCATCGGCCAATTCATTTCCATTTAAATCAGATGAATCTCGAGAAGTTAAAATATTTTCTAAATCTTTACAATGGGATAATAAATCTTTTTTTGACATATTTTTTAAATTATAGATGTCATACAGAAACTCAAAATATTTACTATAGTCACTTAGGAGTTTAAAACGGGTGTCTAATGAATTAATTGCTTGATTAATTGTAAAGAAAAAAAAATCTACTTTATATTTTTCTTTAGGATCTTCGAGCACTTCATCTCTATTTTCATAGGGAAACTGAGTTTTTCTTCTTCTAACCCGATGTCTTGGTAATGTTAAGTTAAAATTAGTTTCTGCGTCGATTTCGTTAGCCAGTTCTTTTGCATCAATTAGGACATAATTAAAGGATTCGTCGGTTCTTAGATTAACAAAAAAAGAATGACAATTTTTAATAAGACTTATAGCTAATGATATATCATATTCCTTAGATTGCATCAGTTTGCTGATAAGGTTTATTTGATTTAAGATTTGATACCAAATAATTACCGAACACAAACATTTAAAGTGTTTAAGGCAATTTAATAGACCAGAAGCTTCCACTTTTACTAAGTTGTCAATATCTGCATGTTCATAAATATTTAAAAGAGCATCGTATATGTCACCAATTTGATACCTTAATGGTTTTAAAGCGTCTACTCTACTCTCCCATCTGGTGTCACTTAAAGGCTTTAAAGTTAATCCTTTTACATGCTTTAAAAGAATTGACCATCGTAGAGTTGACGCTGAAAAAAAAAACATATATTTTTTGAACCATGTTAAAAAAATTTGCAGCCTCTAGTGATGACTTAGCCATGTTATTTACTACCAAATTTAATATGTGATTACTGCAAGGTACAAAAAATGCCCTAGGATTTATATTTCTAATTCTAGTCTGCACTCCCGCCTTATCACCTCTCATATTTGCCCCATTGTCATATCCTTGCCCTCTCATATTTTGTACATCTAAACCTATAGTATTTAGTTCATTAATTACTACATTAGACAGTTCTTCACCCGTAGACTTTTCAATTGGAAGAAAACCCAAAAAATTTTCATTAACATCAATGTTGACATCCGTTTCAGATACAGTTATAGAAACATATCTAATTATTAAAGTCATTTGCTCAATTTTACTCACATCAGGAGTGCAATCTAGAATAATAGAATAATATTTTGCTTTTTTAATGGCATTTACAATATAGGATTTTATATTATCGTGAATAAGCATAATTATTTCATTTTGAATATTTTTTCCAAGGTATGTTGCTTTAACTGCTTCATGTTTCAGGACTCTACGAACATGTTCTTCCATAACCGGATCGAATTTTGCTAATAACTCTATTAATTTTAAAAAATTGCCATTATTATATTCATAGAGCTTATTGGTTGTGCCTTGGAAGGCTAAACAATTTTCACAAAGCATTTTTGTTATGGAAACAATACGTAGAAGCACCTCGTACCAATGATTTATTTCTGCATTAGTTAGCCTTTGAGCGGCTGCGTCTATAGTGCGACCTGAATTTAGTCGCTGACTAAGTTCAATCCATGCTTGCTTAGATTTACCATGTCCGCTTGAATTTTCGTGGCTTCTTAAAGTTTCACCAAGGTGCTTCCAGTTATTGTAACCATCTTTTGAAAGTGAACTTAAACTACAACCAAACAATTTACAGTAAAAACAAAAAACTGAGTTTTTAGAAATAGAGTAAACAAGCCAGTCTCTTAGGACTTGTTCTCCATTTTTTACCACTCGATAATAGTAACTAGAACTAAATTTACGACCTTTATTGTCGGATAAAAATGAATAATTAATTAAACGCTTAGCTGGTCCCTCCCTGACTAAAAATAACCTTTCTGCATCTCCCAAGATTTGAGGCCATGTTCCTGGATCAGAAGATATATTTTCGACACGGTCATTATTTTCGATAGTGTCGTTAGTATCGTATCTTTCATTGCGCTCGATCGACGAACCATCATTACTGTTACTAGTCTCAGTCTCCTTGCCCACTACATTCACCATAGCGTTATCAGGATTTTCATCATTTTCCGATGTTGACACCTTACTCGTAGTTGGACCAGTTTGTAAAAAATGTGCCAATGCCCCAGCTTGTTTTTGTAGATGGGTTTGTTTTTCTATCCTCTTTTTTTTATACTGAGAACCAGATAGTCTTTTCCTTGCGTCAGACATTCTATAATACAGTTATTTATTTGATAAAAAAAAATCAAATTACAAAATTGTCACTTTTTTAAGAAAGATTTGATTGGCTGTTACGCAATAGTTAGGATAATTTTATATTTAAAAAAGTTAAAAATTAAAAAAAATACTTTAACATTTTTTGTATATCACAACAATGTCGAAAATCTACCACATAATGTTATGATTTCATACAAAAATGAAAAGCATTTGAGGAAAACATTATGTGGTAGATTTTCGACATTGTTGTTTGTTGTGATATACAAAAAATGTTAAAGTATTTTTTTAATTTTTAACTTTTATAAAATTATCCCAACTACTGCGTAACAGCCAATCAAATATTTCTTAAAAAATTTCTATCGCAGTAAATAAATTGAGATTAAACTAAAAAATTGTCACTTACCTTAAACAACAGAAAAAGTTTTCCAATACATTCACTGAACAATATTCATATTTTGGCAACAACGCATGCAACGGAAACTGTTCTTAATTATACATAGATAATAATATTCATTATTCATATAAATCCATTAATAAAAACTTTAGCACTAGACCCATCAACTTAAAGAGGGTGCGCCCTACAGATCGAACAAGCACCAAACACAATTAGAAATAGAAATTAATAAGTAATAAATAGGTACAAGACACCAACGCATCGATCACAAAGGGTGCAGGTGGCTTATTAGCATCTCATTGGACGCCCGAAAAAACCGCGTCGTCCGTTGCTATTGCGACCGGCATTTTTCTGCGAAACTATTCGCGTGCCGAACGTCTCATCTTTTTTATTAAGGTGCGTATCCACCAAGCGCGCAAAATGTTTGCGATTGTAAGCGAACATTTTCAATCTTAAGAAAATATGATTGTTAGAAATGCTTACAATGGACAAAAAATTATATTGGCTCCCAATCGCCGCTTAATTTATTTTTATTAAATTGTTTTCAAGCTAAAAATGCCGCCCCAAATTTAGCCGCTCCGGGCAAATGCCCGGGTTGCCCCCCCTAGAGCGGGCCCTGATTACCAGATTTTAAAAATGTGAAAAATCCTTACAAGAAAATTTTCTTTTTGTTTTAAAGATTTAATATTCTCGAGGTAAAATAAATTACAGTTCTATACAAGAAATATTTTTTTAATACTTAAAAGAAGTTTTTCTTTTTCTATTTCGGGCTTAGTATTTTTCAGAGCAGAGTGGGCAGGTACAAGAAGCGCTTTTAGTTTTACCTTCTTTAATTTTTTTTGAATAGTTTATATGTTCAAAAAATTACTTACAATGATTTGTATACAATACTAGTGTTGTTTAAGTAGTGTTGTGATCAACTAGGGAAACAAGGTTCAATGAAGCAACCATTAAGGGTAGACTGCGCCCCGTTTTTGTCTGGTATTTATTTCAAACTGTAAATAATCTTTCTAAAAAAACCTATTTACTTATGTCGTAAAAAAATACAAAGACATGTATTATTATTAATAAAAGGCCTTCGAACAAAGTAGGTACAACTTGAAACAGCCTCGACGAGTACCTGTATTAGATTTTGGAAGTTATGTAGATCTTCGATATCTTTAGGGGTTATAAAAACGTAAAAAAATCATATTTTGAGACCGCATTATTCGATTACAATGAAATTGAAAATAGATATATAAAGGATTTTTTTTCGTTTACTTAAATAACAATATTTCGAAAAAAAAGTACCTGCATTTTATTTTATTTTTTGTAAATAAAAAACATTTTCAACTATACAGGGTATCATTGGTGGATAAAACAGCTACCTGAAATAAAAATGTATTTCAGAAACATTAAACTTGCTTAAAAACGGTAAAACACGTCAAATTTCGTATCATTTTGTATATATAAATATTATTTTCTACTGTGCAGGGTAGCTTAGAAGAATAAAACAGCCACCTGCTGAAAATGAAAAAATATTTCAGTTTTTAGTATTTTTAATAAACGGGGAAATGCGTCCAATTTCTTCGAATTTTTTGTCTATATTTTTGCTACTCTCAAATGACTAAAATATTATTTTAGTGTAAAGCACAAAAATGTCCAGTTTATTCTATCTCTTCCTACATTAAACATTTTCTAGATTATACAGGTGGGATCGTTCGGGCGCTTTTAGTATTTTGCGTACTGCTTAGTATTTTTGATACACATAATTTTATATTTAGAATTAACTGCTGTCAGACTTAAAAAAATGGTAACAAAATATGGGTCTAAAACTCGGTTTAAAGTCTGAAACCTCAGTTTTAAAGTGCCAGAAGTCAGTTGGTGTTTTTTTCTGGGAAATATACGTTTCAGTACTATATCCTTTAGGAGATAAATATTTCCCTCTGAAAGTGACACTAAAAGGTGTCCAACTAACAGCACAAGCCCAAGGACGTCAGTCTAACGCTAATACAACAAGAATTATCACTCGCCGGTAAACTACACACTCATTAAAAAACAAAAATCTCCGGATGGAAAACCAATAAGAACTAAAATTAATAAAAATCATTTTGTTATTTATAGATAACAGATATTTATACCCACTTAAAATTGTCCGAAAAGGTGATACATTTGTAGCATTTTATGGCCAAATGGTTAATTAAGGTTCTTGGCAGTTAAAAGATCAAAGGTATAATGTGAACCATATTATAGGGGTAAATACCACTGTGAAAAATGATAACATACCAATTGTTGACCTGGAAAAAAGTGACTTAGCACTTATCAACTAAATACATAAAATTAAACAACTGGCTATAATTCACGGGTGGAACGACAGGAGCGTAGTAAAAAATATTTAACTTTTAAAAATGCGATATAGTTTTAACATATCTGTTTGCAAATTTTATATTGAAATTATGCTGGTAATTTCTTGCAGTTATTTTCATTTGGAAGGGAAAAAAAACGAACAGTGATTTCGGAAATCACTAGATTTCCTATGTGATTTCCTGATTTCCCTTGTGATTTCCGGATTTCCTATGTGATTTCCGGATTTCCTATGTGATTTCCGGTTTTCCTGTGTGATTTTTTATTTGATTTCCTGATTTTGGCTGTTTTCGGAGGAAAACGTAGTACAACGATTTCGCGAGTTCTCACTCCGAAAAAAAGTACAGTTTCGGAAATTGCTAGATTTCGGTGGAAATATTTTGAATTCCGATGAATTCGTGGAAAATTATTTGATTTCAGGATTTTTTGTTACAGATTCTACAACCATTTCTAAAAATGTCTCTACGTTTTTTAAGAAATTTTGATTAGGAAGTTCTTCGTCACTTACTTCATAACCAATATGTTTCGTGTCTATTCTTGTTTTATGATAGAACATATCAACATTTCAGACTTAATTGCATCGCCTAGGTTTAAAAAAAACCATAATAAACTACTTTTTTTTACTCATTTTATAGGAAAACTTTAAATTACAAAGTCGCTTTTAAATATTAATAATATTTTTCAGAGCCATTTGGGGTTTTTTTAGGTATTTTTGCACTTTATTACTAAATGGTTCAGAAGTTTTATATCACCATCCACAATTGAAGCAATGCAGGTTCTTCTGTTGAAAATTAGCAAGCTCTTACATAGGTTGGACATTTGGACAATTGTATTTTTATTAATATATAGTCTTAACTATTATATTCCTTTTTCTAAAAGAATGTCTAAATCAATAATTTACGCTGTAACAATAATTTATTGACATAGATAAATATGTTTAAGTACCACTGCTATTGGTATTTCTTTTACACTGTTTGTCCGGAGCGGTTCAAAAGTGACAATAAAGTCAGAAAATTATTATTTTTTAAATTTTCACTTCAGTTGGTTGAATGGTAAGGTAAAAGGATTTATATGAAGATTCTTTGGGTAATAGTAAATAGTGAAATACTAATAGTAAAAACGAGTAAAAAATATCTAAAATTCTTTGCCTAGGTTTAATTTAAAGGCTGTTTTAATGGACTCCCTTGGTGCTGGGAGAAATTAAACATGACTTAAATTTTTCAAAAATAATAAATTGTTGGAAACAAGAAATGCATAGTTGTAATAAATTTTTTTTTAATAAATAATAAAAAACAGATACACGCCCCTGGTGAAAAGCCAAATAGTTGTTTTAGCATATTAATTATATTTGATTTGTCGTGATGACATGGCGAGCTTCAAACCTCTTAGAGGTATTTAAAGAATATGCACAATTCATTTTCCTTTAAATTTCAAATAAACTATCTAGAGATTACATTGTTTGAAGAATAGCACCTTGAAATATTTTACTTTACTTTTACAGTGTATATTTTAACTGTCGGGTTTTAGTTTTCCGCCTTTAATATTGGTGAACCTACAAAAAACCCTGTTGACATGAAAACAATTTTAATTTTATTCATAGTACGACGAAAAATTTATAACTTGCACTCTTAAATACTCCCAGACACCGATTTTTTAGTCGAACCTGAACAAATGACAAAATTAGTCCACCTTGTTGGATCCGCCATTTTAAATTCTCAAATACTGTCTAAAAATGCATAACTTTACTATTAAATACTTAAATAATAGATAACCGATTTGCACAAAAGACAAAATTCGTCCTCTTTCTTGGCACCCCTATTTTATATTTTCAAGGTTGGCACAGCCATTTTGAATTTTTAAATGTTGACTAAATTATATTATCACACAACTATATTTATGTCAATTTTAAAATCAGTCGGATATGGACAAAGGGTAACAAATAGGTATACAATCAGACCAGTGGTGAAGCCAATAAAAGCGCGGTAAACGTAAAAACAATTTAATCTTATGCAGTACCGTTAAAACTAATAATTACTCAAAGCCAGCAGCGGGCTTACAAAAAATGAAATTCAAACTTGCATGAAATAAACTTTATTCTATATTAGTTTATTTACACTACTTGAAAAAATATTCAAAACAAAATATTTTTCTTAACGATTCTGGTAGATTGAGATTTTATCACTGCTATAACCCAAAATTATTTTTAAGTATACAGGGTGTCTTAAAGAGGAGTAATACCAAAAATTATATTTTTGCTAAATGGAATACCATATGTTTTTATGTGGCAAATGATACCCCTTTGGGTTCTATATTCAATTTGAATTTAGCATGTGATTCGGCTGCAGCGTTTCCAAGTTACGTTTTTTTTTAATTTAGTCAAAAACATTGTGACTATCTGTTACCTCCGCCACTGTTTGTTAATTTCCTGAAAAATTTACATATGTAATTTAATATTAGCTTAGTTTCTTCTAAACTATCTTTACTTTTTTATTTAATTATACATTTAATTTTACAGGGTGTCCAAAATATTTGTTCAATCATGTCTATTTTAAATCTATTATAACTGAATTTCTTAATCACAACACCCCGTATATTATTTTGCCGTTTAAAAGCTGAAATGTGCTGATCTTTCAGAAAATATTATGTTTGCCGCATCTGTCTCATAATTTTGAGATATTAAGAGTTTTCCTTAACTATATATTATATTTAGTTACATTATGTCGTAATCTCAACTTTTTGTGACTATTTTTCTCATAAATAACACACAAAACTAAATATACATCCGGCCAAAACCACGTCTTCGAGATTCACAAATCTCCAGGTCAGTAGAACGCCGCGATCAGAAACGAAACACTTTTATATAAAGGCGATATCCATTCGGGAAGCTTAATTCCTTGATGATCAACCAATCAGAGTAGGATTAAGAATGGCACTAGCAGAATTCTCAGACAGTCCAAGGTCTTCATATCAGGCCCTTATAGCCGTTCTAATAGACTTTTTAAATCTAAACAGAGGCCCACTTAGAACCATTACCGGGGTCCTAACTGGACACTGGCTGGTGAAATAGTACCTGCATAAGATTGGACTCGATAACGATCAATACTGCTTTTCTGTTGAGGTAGAGGAAACTACCGAGTATCTAATCGTCGATGTGAGCTTGTGGGACGTGCTCCACCTTTCTAAAAAGGAGTGGGCTCTTGGCCTGATACGTCTACTTGGGGGGATAACACAATGGGCACCAGTGAGCCTAAGTGCTACCCTTGTCGGACTCCCCATCTATGTCTAATGTCTAATCACGACGTACCACGCCACACTTGTCGAGACAAGCAAACTTGCGCGCCGGTATAAAATGTAATTTTCAAAAATTAATTAAAAATACTTCTAATTAAGTAAGAACAATGAAACTTTGGGAAAATACGTATTTTTCGGAAAACTCAAAATTTCCCAAAAATAACAAAACACTTTTTCAAAATTCTAATTACGCGCCTAGAAAGCCTCTAACAAAGTTCATTTTGGTAAAAGAATTACCTCAATCGATTAAGAAACAAAAAAGCTATTAATGATTGAAATTTCGTGAATTTGCAGAAAAAGACACATTTTATCATTGGAAAATTCATACTTGTTTTTCAAATGTTTTTCCCTTTGCTTTTGGACAAGCGCCGATTGTAGAATATCAAAGATATCGATACAACAAACAAACAATGAAAATTTGAAACAGATTGATAAACCTTCTAGAAATAATCAGGAAAAGAAATTTGCAATTTCCAGGGAACTTCTTCCTCGAAAACCAAAAAGTCTCAAATCTCGAAAACGGTAATAGATATGACAAAAATATATTCTTCAAAAAAGATGTGTTTCATCGAAATACGTCTTAAATCCAAAAACAAAAAAGTTGAAATCCACATTTTTGGACTTGAGGAGTCTCAAAAATGAAAAGTGGAAAAATCAAAATTTCCTCGGATCAGTTCCGGACAAAAAGAAAATGAACTCTAATGCAAAAATAAGACATAACAAGAGTAAACATTTTTGAAAATACTATTAGAAATATGGAAAAACGACTTTAAAGTTTGTATTTTTACTAGTAATAAAAAAGACATTACTTATTTACTTTTCTAGTTAAGCTTTTAGTTAGTTAACTATTTTGTATTTCTAAAATCAGATTCTGTAAAAAGTTGTTTTTTGCGTCTAAATAGCCTAATTTTGAAACAAAGTCACTTAGTAGAAGTGATTGACTGACTTTTGATAAATTTTGAAAAAAATGTATCCGCAAGTAATTATTGCTGGATTGCTTGTGTTTTCAGAAACTATTTCGACTTTTTAAATAAAGTTTAACTTCGAACTTCGTACAGACTGTTAGTGTGAAGTGCTGAACACTAAAAGTGACAGTGACGCTTTTAGTGAATTTCGTTGAACGTTCCTAATAAACTTTTGAATCAAATAAAATATCTTAAGTCACGGTAAACGGATTTAGCAAAGCCTTTACAATGTCAAGGACTATAGTTGGTCAAATTTCTTAAGAAAAAATAAATCATTAAGATTTTTGATTTTTGTCAACTAGGCTAAAGGATTAGGCATATCCACCCAGAAGCGTTGTAGATTATTTGTGAGTTATTTCCCTTTGCTACTCTCATATTTTTTGTCCAATTTATTTGGGCTTTGCTAACAAAACTCAACAAAAAGCATACCGGGGCTACCCCAACTTCTGAGGTGGTTTCCACAAAAGGTATGTCAAGTAATTTCATGTCCAGCAACCCAATCCCCTCTTTCGAGTCAATAAGACTTAACCTTTGCCTTGGCGAGGGGAACGAACATCCTAAAGCTCCTCGGGTTAGTGGTGGGCGCCCGACAAGTTCTTCAAGCTTGTCAACTAGCAGTTACTCCCTGTTCACGATAATCCTGATACGACATATCGTAATTTTAAGTATCGAATTTTTGCCTGACTGAGTTAGAAAATAACAAATCTATGGAAATCCCTCAAGCAAAGGATAATCCAATATATTTTTCATCCCCAAAATGTAACAGATTTTGAAAATATGAATACAAATAAAATAAGAGCAACTGGTTTGTTCAATACAGCCAGCCGACCGCGTGATTCTCTACAAACAGTTTTCGCTGATAGTTCTTTAGAACTTAGAAAAGTAAACAGAGACTTACATTCACTAGTATCTAACCGACCTGGACTTCTCAGAGCCAGAGCCAGGTCGGTTCAATTATGACAGAGTCAGTGAGAGAGAGTTCTATCTGCGATGGAAACTCTGAAATTCATGATGACCGCAGGTTATTACTTTCTGTCGCTACAGGACAAAACGATTAATTTAATTATTTTTCAAAAATAAACCACCCCTATTCAGAACATGACATGATAGATGGTGGGGATGATAGCGAGAAGGAAAACACCCTCGAAAATATTTTGCCAAATCTATCGGAAGTCCCCACACAAGGAGCAATTAAAAAACAAACGCAATTTTTAAATGAAAAACCAACTTTCGTACATTTGGAGGTAAATCAATCTCTAATACGTACCCATCGGCTTATTGAACAACCCCCATATGCGACTCGAGGAAGTCAACGAGTTCCCGAGAAGTCAACAATCGATATGCAAAATTTCACAAACAATAATTTAGTTCTAGCGCAGCTAAAAGTAGCTAAACAACTAAATAAAATGAGAAATTGCCTGGCATCCCTAAAATCCAATGACAAATTTAAAAAACCAAAAATCACATTTAGCGGTCTCGCGTATTTCTGCAACAGATAAGTCACTATTGCATGTAATACAAAATAAATGATCCAGACGGGCAACTTGATATCATTAAGTGTCAATTGCGAGACGAAGCTCACAAATGGGCAAATACGTTTACAAACTATAAAACATCCTTAATTCAGATTTGCGATCGATTCATTGGTTTTTTAGATAGAATCACATATTTGCGCACGAAACTGTACGGCGAAAAACAAACTTCTAATGAAACGTAAGAAAAATCCATTTTAAAAAAATACGCTTTAATTTCCCTGGTCATATCACAACTTTAAATATTTCCAAACTATTTCCGACTTAATCTCGGCACAATGGTCGAGAAAGACATTGCAGAAAAAATCTGTATACAGAATCCCAAAACCAATTTTGTAAATACGTTTGTTAATAAATCAAATAACCCAACACTAATTTAAATTTTAGATATAACTAGTGATAGAACGATACCGATATTGATATCGGTATATCGGCATATCGGCAACTGTTGCCGATTATCGGTATCGTATCGTATCGGCAAGCTAATTGCCGATATATCGTCAAAAATTGTTTTGCGCTTTTCGCTCTTTTTAGTGCATATAAATGAAACACTTAAAACAAAATAACTTTTTTTTATTCTAAAGGTAACATTTTTATTAAGAAAGTAAAACAAATCCTAACACTACTAACAAAAAATAATATTAAAAATATACCTAATGTAACAGGTACTAACTAAATACATTATGATTATTTATGCTTAATACTTAAAATTTAATTTTTTAATATTATGATGCAAAAACACCAACATTTCAGCCCTATCTGCATTTAATCTATTTCTTTTAGGCTCATAAATATTACCTAATTCACTAAAAAGTTGTTCACTTGACACACTGGCAGCAGGTGCTGAAAGGTAGACTGAAGCTGCCTTGTACAAACTGGGAAACTTTTGTTTTTCCGCCTCCCACCATTCAAAAGGAGATTTATCTTTTATTAGAGTTGTAGATGCCAAATTTAATATTATTTCATTTTCCCATCCTTGCTTCATCCGTTTCATAGTGCTGGTCTCGGAAGCCAAAGTAGAGGCAATACTGTCAAAAGTTTCCCAAAATGTATTTTGCTTATTTTGTAAATGGCTTAAGGGAATATTATCGTTATCGTCATCTTCCGAAGATTGTGGATCCGCTTCAGCTACTGTATAGTGCCTTTTTATTATATTTTTAATACGAAATAATGTTTGTTCTTTAGTATCTTTTGGGAAAAAATGCATCTTAAACCTAGGGTCTAAGAATGTGGCAACATAAAGATTTTCTCGTTGAAATAACATATCACCAAGTCGTCTCTCTAAACTTGTTAGAAGTTCGTTCTTTATTGTACCTACACCAGCAAAGTTAGGTCCCTCTTTGGATAAATATTCTGTTAAGGTTACGACTAATGGAATCACTTCAGAAATGCAACATTGTTCTTTACTTGCGGTTTTTGTTATTTCTTCAAATGGCCTTAAAATATTGAGGATGCTTTTTACCAATTCCCATTCAGAGTAAGTTAGGTTGGTAAGACCATCATTGTTGGAAATATATAAACTGATTGCTTGTTTTTGTTCCAACATACGCTCAAGCATATAGTAAGTAGAATTCCAACGCGTCTGAATATCCTGAATTAACTTCTTTTTTTTTAAATTCAACTGGTTTTGAAATTGTTCAAGTTTTTCACATGCCAATTGAGAATGACTGAAATGTCCCACAATTTTCCGAGATTTTGCGATTACATCATTAATAGCTCTTTGACTGTTGATACCATCATGAATAATTAGTTGAAGTGTATGAACAAAACATGGTTCGTAGTTTATATTTACTTCTTGCATTGCTTTCTTCATATTGCCTGCGTTATTAGCAATTACGGCATGAGCATCATTTATAGCCAGATTCCAACCATTAAGCAGTTCTGTTAAACACCTGGCAATGGTTTCACCACTATGAGTTCCCGGAAAACTGTTTGTGTTTAAAACATAGGAATATCGCGTTCCATTGCTAATCCAATGTCCAGTTAGAGAGATAAATGCTTTATTGCTGTTACTGGTCCATATGTCAGTAGTAAATGATATTTTTCCAGATCTTGCTTCAATATTCTTTTGCGTCCTTTTACATTGTTCATAAATATTAGGCAAAATAGTTTCTTTGAAATAGTTTTCTGAAGGTATTTTATATTTAGGAACAGCTTTTGCCATAAGGTGTTTAAAACCCATATCAGTAACAACTGAAAATGGCTGGTTATCAACTGCAATCATTTCTCCAATTAGTTTGTGATACTCCTTTGCTTTATTGCTATTTATGTCCCATACATTTTTTGATGCCAAATATTCCACAATATCAGATTGAGAAGAATTGTCCTTTGCTGCTGTCAAATTCTGTGTAGATTCGTTGGGCCTCCCAACATCTGGAAATAAAGAAAAAAAATTATGCGTGTTTCACTATACGGGGCATCTCAACCGAAAAAAAAAATTGCATAGACACACTGCATATGGGAACATTTAAGTGTGCAGCATAATGTTTTTTTTTTAATAATGGCACAACTAAGATCCAGGTATTGCCTCAAATTGATGCATATTCGATAATTATTCAGATTAGGTTTGAAAACAATACTCCCTTATTTACTGAAATACAAAAGTATTACATATAACATTTGCAGTAGTGAAAGTTAGAATTATTTTTACAAGTATTTTTTTTTTCAGGAGGCCATATTTTGGTATTTAGACTATTTAGGCATACCTTACAAATAAAAAAAATTTTCCTTAAAATATTTTGCATCAAAAACTCTCAAAAACTAATATCAAAAATGCACCAACTTTCGGCAATATTTGTATTTGGATTGTGCAATTAACTAATAAAAAAAAAATTCCCATATGTTGGCCATAATAACTATCACTGCGTTAAAATAATATAATGAATAAATAAAACCAACTTACCTTTTCTCATAACATTGCGAAATTCTTCATCGTCCTTTGTCATTACATTTAATTTTTTTATCTTCCGCTTCTTTACTACTACCCTGTCCAAAATAATCTGTAATCATTCTCTTTCTACCAACTCCCGTTCCCGCTTCCATTCCATTTGAACTCTCCATTTAAATAGAATATATTTTTGTATTTATTATTTATTTTAACTCCACAGTTATTTAAGTTTAAAACGCCGGGCACAGTGTCACACAGTGTTATAAAGCACAACAGAAACAGAATATGAGGGGTTTCCCCGAAATCCGAAATGTCACTTACGTACGACCAATAATAAAGGTTTCCTTATATTTATTATAAAACGGGAGTTCCCCGGTTTTTGCTTCGGTCGTGTATAAATAGATGGCGCAATCCCAAACGTTTTCTCGCAATTTAATTATATAACAGGACTTCCCCGGTTTTTTGCTTCGATCGTGTATAAATAGATGGCGATATGTGTGCCGATACGATATATCGGTATATCGGCACGTGAATATCGGTATCGGCCGATATATCGTATCGGCAAAAAAAAAGTGATATCGTTCTATCACTAGATATAACAGTTCAATTCAAATCCTGGCAACAAAACGTGAATTACGAAAACAAATTTCATAGACAACAAAATCCTCAAAATAGATTTCAGGGTAACCCCCAGAATCGACTTGCGAATACTTTTGTAAACAAAAATCAAGATGTCTCGGAACAACCGAAACCAATATCCAAACTTCTCAAATGTAGATAATCAAAACAACTCACAAGAGGGTGCGCAGCCCCCTAAGAGAGGAAATAACAATTTCCGACTTAACGCAAACACAAATCCGCAAAACGCGAACAAGGACAACCCGTCTATTGTAGGTACCTCGGGAACCACTCGACAACCAAAACAAAAACAAAATACACAAACATTTCAAAAAGTGGCAGTAATAAGGGAAGAGGTTCCTAAAACAAACGAACAAAAACCTACTTCTTCTACAGAGGGGACTGATCTACCTCAAGACGAAGACTTGCAGAAGCAAGTCAAAAGTCTTTCAAAAAAACCAAGTGAGCTTCAGAAAAAACTCAGTACAAACAAAGGAAATTCTGAACGTCCGGAAAATTACAACAGGGCCGGGCTCAGAATATTCCTATAGACATTTTTAACTTTGATACAACTAAATTTTTTTCCAAATTTTCGAAAAATTCAAATAACAATTCTAAACAATAATGTTCTCATTTAAATTTAATTCCTCTTTTTCCAGAAGTAGAAACTTCTTTGAAGGGGAATACGGAGGTAATCCGTCCCTCCAATTTTATATAAAAATTAAAGTAATTTTCAAAAACCAAACGACGACGTCATCAAAGATACCCGCGAGGAAAGCTCAAAGGGATCAGACGTTTGGTCGAAAGGCCAAGAGTCATCTCTGAAACAAAACATATTTCTGAGAACAAGAATTTTTCTATAAAAATTATACCTCGGTCGAACGTAGTGTAAAACTATCTATTGGTGCCAGCCACCAAAACAAAACAAAAATGAAACACAAATTCCAGATCTAAATGATCAACAAACTTCTCCAGAATATCTGGTGGAAAATTCAAATTTCAAAAAACAATCAAATTTAAAAGATCTCGTGAATAACATAGTTAATTCACGGGATTTGCACACATATGAGGCTGAGCGTCCAGGCATCAACGAAACGTTAGAAAGGATAAACAAAAGCTATATTACTGGAAGAGAATATCCCGTGATATATCAAAATAATATGTCAGAAAAGAAATTTACACCAAACAACACGATCAAAAATAAATTCAACCTCACGTCAAATTTTCGATATAAGATAGGTCAAGGATCTTTCGCTACTACTTGGACAGGCCCACATACCGTAGCTAAAGCGATAGGGGACACTTTGTACTTGGTTAACATGCATGAACGCGAGTGGATCGCTCACCTAGACGATCTACGAAAGCATACGGCGGGAAATCAGGTTAACAATGTCGATGATCTTTCGTCTGGTTCTGAGGACAGTACGTTCTCATTTCCGGAAAACGAATCTGACTCTGATGAACAAGAGTTACAGCCTGGCTGAAGAGAATTCCTCTGACCCTTTAGGTTAAAATACAGCTTTAAATACAAATTATTACTAATCAAGCAAGCACAAATTTATCTAACACAAATGAAAGCAGTAATTCGAAAACTTTAAAACTAAAAAAGAGACCCCGGAAACACCTCGGCTAACCCTGATCAAACCACCGGGGCAGAAAAAATGTTACGACCCGGAGTAATCACCACCACAGAAGATTAGCCACCCTAATCTTTTGGGCTTAAATTGACAGTGGAAAGACAATCAATTTAAAGCTGGGTGGGGGAGTGTGGTAATACCAACTTTTTGTGACTATTTATATCGTTAGTGCGAAATATGCTGAACACTAAAAGTGACAGTAACGATTTTAGTGAATTTCGTTGAACGTTACAAATAAACTTTTTAATCAAATAAAATATATTAAGTCACTGTGAATGGACTTAGTAAAGCCTTTACAAAGTCAAGGTCTATAGTTTGTGAAATTTCTTATGAAAAAATAAATCATTAAGATTTTTGATTTTTGTAAACTAGGGGTTAGGTATATCCACCCGGAAGCGTTGTAGATTAAGTACCGACTTTGACTTTTCGTGTGACTCATTTCCCGTTGCTACTCTCATATTTTTGTCCAATTTATTTGAACTTTGCTAACAGAACCCAACAAAAAGCATACCGTGCCTACCTCAAATTTTGAGGTAGTTGCCACAAAAGGTATGTCAAGTAATTTCATGTCCAGCACCCCAATCTCCTCTTTCGAGTCAACGAGACTCAATCTTTGCGTTGGTGAGGGGAACAAACATTCTAAAATTCCTCAGTGAAAGTCAAGTTTTGTCATATCTGGTGATCTTAGGGGCCACAAAACAGGTCCTCGTCTTCCAGTCTGGAAATTTTTCATCTAGAATATTTCGGTCTCCAATGTTATAATGAGCAGGAGCCCCATCAAATTGAAACCATGTACTTCTTAATAGTCCTAGTAGTATGTTTTCCCGCAGATTATCAAGATCTTCGTTAAAAAAAAAATAAAAATATTTCCATGAAGGTGTCCATCAAAAAAAGTGCGTCTATGCCCCAGATGTTTAAGCTCCACCTATGTTGCTGATCTACAGTTCTCATAAAGTTTGGATGCACATCGGCATAGTAGTGTAAATTAGGTCTGCTCACATATGACCATTATTGTAGATTGTCGCCTTGGTAAACAATACAATATTTACAAAATCGTACATCTTCTCGAATTCGAGCAAGATCCCAATTACAGATAAGTATCCTATTTTCAAAATCTTGTCCTCCGCAAGGGCTGGATTTAGTTGCACACGATATGGATGGAACTTGTTCTTTAAAATTCTTTTCACAGAAGGTTGACCTATGCCCAATAACTGACTTATGTACTTCTGTGTGAATCTTTATTAACAGATGCGAGAACGTTAAATTTATTTCTATCGTTTAGCACTCGCTTTATTCTGTTATGCTTTTCGCAATTAACAGTCTCATACCTGTCAAATCGATCCATCAATATTTGAAATAAATGATCTTGCATCTGGATATATTCTATCAGGAATATATCAAGGATATAAATCATATCAATTGATTCTTTGTTCGTATATTTCATTATTAGTACAAAATACTTCTTAGAGAAAAATGTATGTACAAGATGTCGCCAAATCTCACAGGATTACATAAATAATTAATAACACTGACATGCCAACGAGTACCAATTGTTGTGATTTCTTGGCCATACCGCTTACGATGTTTCCCATTTTATTAATACAGCAGCAAACGTGCGGGAAATAATAAAAAAGCATTTAATTCTGTTATTCCCTTAATGTTGCAAAAGCTAAACAAGGTCTCGTGTTCACCACAGTGGTCGACGCTCGAGCTTTGAAGGGTTTTTAGTGATTTGTACATGGTGAGCGAATAAAAAAATAAATAAAATAATTTAAGATTACTCAGTTTGTCGTAGCCCTAGAAAATATATTTCTTTGTAAGTTTCGTGGCTTGGCAGGAAAATATTGGAAACCCGTTTTTAATCATGCCTGCAAGATTTCTTCCGCTGCTATTTTGTTTCCGTATATCCAAGAATTCTATTTTACTTTAAAATTAAAAGATATTAAAACTCTCAATACAAAGTAAATATCAAGCCCTCAATTTTGCAACATATTCGATTTCCTTATTATAATTACGCCTTTTCAGCTCTTCGTTGTAACTATAATACATTCACTATAAGAATAGTATCTTGAACGATTTACACAAAGTTGCGAGATGGTAGAGGCAAATTTGTCTAGATTTCTAAAAACCACCTTAAATATTTATGTCAAATTTCTTTCTAGTCCGTACTGATAAGGATTCAGATATTTTTTTAGGATTCGAATATTTTTTTGTAGGATTCGAAGACGTGATACGAATCCTTTTTTAATGAGGGATTTATTATTCCGATTAGCTACACGATTTATAGGATTTGGAGTCGATTCCATTTTTATTACTATTTATTATAGGTATTTTGTATTGTAACATAAATATCCCGATAAGCAGAAAATAAGCCAATATGTAACAAATGATGTTTTTTCGGCTTATCTTTTTTCAGTGTTATTACTTTATACGACTCTAAAAAGAGTTGCTCCGATATGCTCCACAATATATGGAAAGCCCTGTATATTGTTTGGTAAACAATATCTAGTTCAGTCAACGAATGGTTTCGAGACAGACTTTTGTTCGCACATTTGTTTTCTCTTTTTGGCGTTTGGAAATGGTTATACCAAAATCTTATGTTCCCCGAGAGGAACGGATTTTAGGGCTTTTCATTATGGTTATCTCCAGTGATTATACTAAAAATCGCGAGTCCCCGAAAGGAACGAGTTCCAGGGCTTATAATTATAGTTTAAGACCGTTGGTACCTTACCTTAATGTTGCAAAAAGTAAACAAATCTTTAACCCAGAGGTTCAATATGTGTTTACAGCAAAATGATAGAGTGTTTGAATATCTGATGACTTAATTTTGTTTACGATAATGTTATGTTAATTAATCTTGTTGTGAATAAATGTATTATGGTTATACAAAAAGAAGTAATATTATTTTACCAAATAGTAGCAATTGTTAAAATTTCGTGGTCATGTCGCCAACTATTATTTCCATTTTCTGAGAAAAGTTAGGGAAAACTCTTAATATCTCAAAATAATAATAAGAATAGGTACGACAAACATAATATTTTTTGAAAGAGCAAATTTTCAGCTTTTCAACGCCAAAATCATATACGTATTTAAGAAATGGAATTAAAATGGAGATTTTTGAACAAATATGTTGGGCACCCTGTATAATTAAATCGAAAACTGAAAGTAGTTTGGAAGAAAGTAGGCTAACATTAGATTATATGTAAAATTTTCAGGGAAATCAAGAAATAGTGGCGCAGATATGACAGTTTAAAAAAAAGCATGTTTTTGTCATAACGTGGAAACGCTGCATTCGACCCACATACGAATTTAAAGTTGAATACAGAAGCCAAAGAGGCTTCATTTGCCATATAAAGACAGGGTATTCCATTTAACAGAAAGGCAATTTTTGGTATTACTCCTTTTTAAGACACTTTGTATGTGTTCTACTATAATTTTGGGTTATAGCAGAGATGAAACGTTAACAGTTTTAAGAAAATGTTCCCATAACTAAGTATTGACCGACGCGTAATTGTTGGACTACTCTGTATAAATAACTAAGCTGACTTTAAATGACCGTAGTTACTGGTATCACTTACATCAATCATCTGTCTAAATTCTTGATTTTGTATGTGATTCGGCCATGATTTCCGTGATTTCGGAGGAAAACTTAAAGCGATTTTCCGAGTGAGATGCTCCTCGATTCTTTGGAGACTAATAATTTACTTAGTAATATATTCCTGGTTGAAAGACGAAATTAGATTATCTTGATCTCCACATTTCAGGGTCCCTAGATGCCGAAGAAATATGTTTTCTCAATTCTGTCGGCCTGTCTGCCTGAATGTTTGTCTGTTTGCGGCATTAGCTAAAAAACTACTTACCCGATTGACTTCAAAAATTAAGGGTATTATGGGGATGATCTGGTAAAAGTGTTGTGAAAATCCAATATGGCGAAACAAAATTGGTAGGAATCCAGGAGCGCGGAACAAAATGGCGGTATATTTAAAAATTCAGTATGAAAAAACTACTTAATGGATTGATTTCAAACCGTGTGGCATAACTAATTGTGGTATAGGGATCAACTAGTAATACTGTGTTACTAATTCAAGATTCTATTAGGTTTTACATATCTTCACGTTTTAGCGTCTCTAGATACCAAAAAGTATGTTTAATCAATTCCGTTTATTCGTCTGTCGGTCTGTCTGCTAGTTTGCGGCATAGCTTAAAAACTACTTACCAGATTGACTTCAAGTTTTAGTCATAAAGAGTCATATGGGAATTACCTAGTAATATTTTGGTAAAAATCCAATATGGAGGAACAATATTAAAAAAATTATGATAGCAAAATAAAATAGCGGCCTTATAAAATAATTACAATATCAGATTAAAAATACTGCCTATCAAATTTATTAAAATTTTTGTGCAAGAAATAGGTGTATGAGAGATAAACTGGTAATTTGTGGCTCGATTTTAAGATGACGAAACAAAATAGCAAAAACGGTGGTATACTTATTAAATTTATTTTAAATTATGCCCAAAAGTCAAGTGTGGCATAGTAGTAAGGTAGTAAAATGTTGGTAGGAATCCAATATGATGGAAAAAAATGGCGCACAATAAAAATATTTCAATAGACAGTATATGTAATGTAATTTACTGAATTAAATTGCGCCACTGCACTATTCCTAACAAATGGAAAAATAATCATAACGAGGGAAGTTTCGAGTAAAGAAGATTTACCGATTTTTTTTTTTCAGTCGTTAAACTGGTAAAGGTGCTAGAGTTTGTAAAGAGGTCGGCCCTACTGCTATATATTTAATTAGTTGGAGAAATTGGATTTTGTTTTTACTTCCCTCGTAAATGGGAAGTATTGTGGATCACGTGATAATGACCTGGTAACATTTTAGCAAAACAAAATGGAGGCCTAGTGAAATGTTAAAAAAATTATTATTAAAAAACCACTTATCCAATTTATGTCAAATTTTTCGTCCTAATCAAGTATTATGTAGGAATCAACTGGTGACATTTTGGTACGAATCCAAGATGGCGAAACAAAACGACAGCTTAATAAAATATTTAAAAATGTAACCTGAAAAACTACTAAATGCACTTGAAATTGCGTGCTATACCTAATTGTGGTATAGAGTTGAACTAGTAAAACTGACTAATTCAAGATGGCGAAAGGTTTTCCATATATTTAAGTTTTAGCGTCCCTATATGCAAAAAAAATATCTCTCAATCGCAGCATAACTTCAAAACTACTTATCATTCATCACTTCAAATTTAAAGTAAAAAATCAAGGATTATATGGGGATGACTTCCTAATATTTTGGTCAAAAACCTATATGGCGAAAAAAGATGGCGGCCTAGTGAAAAAACACATCAAGCACAAAATCAACCATGAATCATGTTACATAGTAATACACTAGTAACATTTTGGTATGAATATAAATAAGATAGCAAAAAAAATACGGCTTAATAAAATATTCAAAAATCATCCTAAAAACTACAGAAAAGTTTCGAAAAAGTTTGCAGAATTATCGTAAATTTTGGTTTCGCAGAAAAATGAAATATGATATAGGGATAAACTGGTACTAATTCAATATGACGTAACGAAATGGCGGTGTGTGTAAAAACTATTTATTGAATTTATTTTAAATTATTCCCAAAAATCAAGTGTGGCTTGGGTAAAAACTGTTAAAATATTGGTAGGAATCCAATATGTTGGAACAAAATATTGCCAAAAAAAATATATATATATATATATATATATATATATATATATATATATATATATATGCACATGTAAAAAACAAATTACAACGACGATAGATTTATCCAAATAATTTAGGTTGGGCAAAAAATTCCTACGATTATACATATTTTTTTTTTACTTTTTAGAAAATAGTAAGAAAAATTATTTAACTACAGAAATAATGGTGTATAAATTGATACCTACACGATGGTGATGAGGGAGGTTGTGTAGGAATGGGATCTGAAAAAGTTCTGTAATTTGTCTTTTCGTGAGAATTCAGTTTGGTTAGTTTTTCCATAAAGTTTTTAGAAAAAGTTTCACTGGGGTGGGTATAAATATGTGACGTGGTAGTAGTAATATTTCCTCTTCCATTATTAAAAAGAAAATTCCAGAACATAACGTTACCTGGAAAATGTTCAATAGGCATAAGGGCAAACGATACAAGTTCAGTGATGATTTTCCATGAGTCGCATGGTTTAGTAGTTTTGATTACATTGTTGATGCATTTAAACTATAATTATTAGGTTGCACACTGGACGCCGTCTAACCTCAGGCCATGTTTATCGGATTGGAATGAGGAAAAAGCCATACTGTGAATGTGGACAATTGGAGGACATTGATTATATTTTTCTCCAATGTCGCGTAAATTTTGTATCTGATTACAATATATGTCGATGGATTTAAATTCTTTGTATGACGCGAGTGCTACAATAAAATCGAACTGAGGTTATGTTACAGATTAAACCTTGAGGTTGGAAGTATCCCCCTCGGCCCTTCCATCAGTCCTGGTTAGTGAATGTATTAGACCTTGATATGTTCAACTGGTTACCCTCCGACAAGGCTACTATTAAATCAGTGCCCTTAACATGGTTTTGAGCCAGACTCAGTCATGTGCTACCTTAATGAACTTGCAAATTGCACCCTAGGAGCAGAGCCACTAGAACAAATAACAATATTTCATTGACAAGATTTTTCGGTTTTAACAAATTATTGCAAATCCTGTTATTTTATAGGTTGTTCTTTTTTTATAGGTCTTTCACATATAAAGAGAACACGTCTAACATGGGATTGTTGTTTTCTATTTTTTATTAAGTGTTGGATATGTTCTACAGAATTATTTTCTATATAACTTTCTAATGGACCCCCAGTAAGTACTTAGTGTAAATAATTTTATAATAATATCAACCCTTGAAAATTCGAATTTGGAGTGTTCAATTTATAGTTGCACCGTACTGGGAAATGACAATCACACATTTTTACAAGGTTTCAAAATATAAAAGCAGTGAAGAAGTATTGCTTTTTGTTATTATCTGGTAACGTTCCGTTATTCCATTGGTATATAAGGTACTTAAAAACGGAATGCTTCAAATTCCGAGTTTTCATCAGCGAATACTATCTAATTAAATTTTAAAAGTAGTAGAACAGCAGAATCCAATGAAAGCCTTAAATGGAAAGTTTTGGTTTGCCCCTAGATCCGCTGTTTGCGGGACATCTTCTGTCATCGCTAAAAGTGCTCCCTTTGTACATCGACATGACGTTAAGAATTTCAATATCTTTTGTTACAGAATTGTCCTAAATCTACTAGTGTCGAAAACTAATACTAAGTACACATTGTTGTGTCCTTTTTTAATATCGAGTTGATTTTTATTTTTTTGAATCGATTTATGGCGGATATCCCCACTAACAATATTTCATATTCAGGACGTAACACACTTTTTTTAGGTGTGCTTTTCACCTTTTATCAATGGATTTAAAAGTGTAAGTACGATATAGTTGCAAAGTTTAACAATCTAGTCATAAATAGGTATGGCGGATATTAGATTTTACTTATCGATAATCGATAGTTACATAACATATTTATCACTACACAAAAATTATTGAGCAAAAAAAATCCTCACTTTCATATTGCGACTAATAAAGGTCTTCATCTTTGTAAAAATATAATCCGTTTACCCCTAACTATCGGTATTCTGGGCTAACTATCGGTATTCTGGGCTAACTGTGGGCATACTGCGCAACTATCGGCACTTATCGATAACTATCGATATTTTTTTATTTTCCTATTGTTATTCGATATGTGGCTGAACCATTGATAAAACGCCCATCCTTACCCATATATTCTATGAAGCGGATATTACAGTATACAGTTTGTATAAAGAAATTAAATCCTATCCTACTATTTTTTTAACGCAAAGAGTTTGATGCCTTTACGTTTGTAAATATGGCGATGGTTCCGTTCCCAGAATATATAGCTACAGTATCTATCACAATTTTTCTGCTGGACGGTCAATTGAGGAGTAGAAGTAACAAAGGGGCTATATGTCATTAAAAAAAAATAAGGTTTTCACATTAAAATAATCTATATATTATCAAGAATATATATACAAATACGCCAAGTGCCACAATAGATCTAAATAAAAGATGTCGGAATGCGTATGTTCCCTAGCAGGGCTGTGCATAAAAGTGCCGACACACTGAAGCGGCTGCTGCTGTATAGATCAGATGTTAATGATTATTTTCATATTGAGTACGAATGACAAAAGATAATACAAAATTTGGACAATAAACGACAAAAGAAATGAGTGTTCAAATGGCAACATTTCTTGGAAAATACATTTTTTGTTTTATTTTGCTTTTAATTCATCACAATAATGCTAAGTTAAATGTCCGGAATGAATTATTGATACTATGATTTGGATTTCTGAAACTGTTATTTAGGTATTTATTTTCTCCTATTTGGCACTTAGCCCCTTTGTTACTTCTACTTGTCAATTTCAATGGTGATCGCTGCGATCACCATTTTTTTGAGCAGAATTTAAATACGCTACTTGCAATCGATCATTGATACATCAGCATGTCATGAATTTAGACATAAATATAAAGATACTGTACCACAGGACTGAAATGTTGGATAATGTAAATGTATTACTAAAATGAGTTTGCGTACAGAATATTTATTTAAAAATTAAAACCACAAGGAATAACCATTCGAGCAATGGAAAATTATTAATAGCTTGTTAGGTTAGACTGATATTTTCATGTCCCAAACTCGATTATCAGAAACAACTGATCAATTATCATCGCACCTGATAGATACCCGATTGCTGGATTCTGAAAAATGCAACAATTGTCTCTTGTTAAAAAAAAACCATAAAGTTATTGTGTTTTATTTATATTATCACAAAGAGCGTAAATTTAAAAGTACTGCCAGCATTTAAGTGAAACCCAACGAACACGGTATATGTTAAAAAGTCTCAATAATGCCTACTCATGATAATTACAAATTATCTTTTAGAAAACAAGACGAGGATTCGATTAGTAGTAAGTAAGGCGGATACTGTCAGTCACAGTGACTATTCTTATTTTTTGTATGACTCAAACAGCGCTAGAAGTATCACTTTAGCTTGAGATAGGGGGAGAAATAAAAATCTGCTGCTTTTTAGTTGAACATGTGTTTACCACAACTGTAAACCTGAAAATGTTAGATGTGATAAAGAGATAAAAGGTAAATTTAGAACTTATTCGGTTTTCTTTTAAATTATGCGCCAAATTAAAGGGTATCTCGCAACAAAATGGCAGTATATAAATGTGAATAAATGATTATGTGCGAATCTAAATGAAGTCATATTTTACTGTTTCCACTAAAAGGAAATATTCATAACGAAGTTTCTGGTAAAGAAAATTTACCAATTTTTTTAGTAAAAACAAATCACTGTTATTTATACCCCCTGAGATATAAATAACCTCTTTGTACCTCCAAAATTATTTACATTTTATATACCAGTTAATTTGATTTTTTTTAGGTGTCCTTCCTTTTCCTAAGTCCGTATTCTATAGTAGAATACTAGCTTCTCGTCATTTTTGATTTTCGTTGTTGGAATTTTTGGTTTTGAATCAATCTACAAATATTTGATATTGTGACGCTAGAGCCATATCGTACCAAGATAATAAAATTATAAATAAGATTAAAGGAACCCGATATGCATGCAGAATAATATACAGTCAGGTAAGTTGTGAAATCAGTAGATTTACATTTAGTACATTTATTCATGAATTCACCAGAAATAATTTTCTGCCAACTTAATTAATTACTAAACAGTTAAAAAAATTACACTTGGCAGCAAAAGTAGTGACACATAATTTTAAAAATCGTCGAAATTTGTTGTAAAACTATTCTAGTTAAAATATTTCTATAATACCTTGTGGAATGATATTTATTTTTATTGTAGATAATTTTTATATACTTGTTTGAATAAAAATAGAAAAATTTAAAATAATACACCGAAAATAGTCTGAAATTATCACAATTGTTAACTATTTTAACTACAAATTGCGAATCATAGAGGGACAATTACAAATTATTTTAAAAAATGCTACTAAATTGTAACAGTTTATTTATTTATTTCGTCCATGTATTTATTACAAATTGCGTCTTTTATTTTCACATAGAAATGATATTTTTTAAAAGAAACTGTAAATATAAAATTTTAAACTTTGTTGCAATTTTTCTTGATTTGTTTGTAAAATTGAAATTGTTTCATTAAAATTATTAATTACTTGTTTAGATAGAGAAATTTGAGAATTTAACTCTGTTACGATGTTTTTCTGCGTTTTGTTCTAGGTTTTAATTGCCCAACGTCAAACGTGCACCGTCGTCGGCGTCTAAAACACCGAATTCCATTTATTTGCTTTTCCTAGTAGGCCTCTAAGACCTCTTTTATTTCTTATACATGGGTGTAAATGTTCTAGTTTTAATTGATTTATAATTACTACAAAATATTTCTCTTTAGTTCTTAGTTGTAATATTATAGCTTTCTAAAGTCTACGTAATGAATAAAATATTGCTTATAATATACAAGTTTTGCTTCGTGCAATTAAACAAGGAGAATGGGATTTTTAAAGGTGGGTTATTTCAATATCTCTAGGGTCACTGATTGATTTCTCAAGTCAAAGTTACATCAATAGCAGTTTTGGCAATACCCTTTTCATTTTTACCCTGAAAAGTAGATTTTTGTTTAATTCTAGTTTTTCTTACTATGTTTTTGTGGTAACATTGTCGTTAGTGACTTTAGTATGTTTGGTTTTCCTCTGTTAAATTTTTTTATTTTGGACAGTTTTTATTTCTAAATCTAGTTCGTATATATACAGAGGGTTACTGTCAGGGGTTCTGGGCAGTCATTTCGGTTTTCGTTTATTTTTAAAAGATTTTTTCTTTAGTGTTGGCGTTTACCTTTTTAATTTTATTACAGATAATTTTAGCATTTTCTTAATGATTTTTTTGCGTAATTCGAAACTACTATGTTATTTATATGTCCTTTCATTATTTCAAATGGTGTATATTTGCTAACGCTGTGAATAGAATGGTTTTAGGTTAGGATTACTCTTTTATTAATTGAGCGTGAGTGAAATTTTTACTTTCTTTCTTAAGCATCGATAGGGATGATTTCACTCTAATCTTTCTAATATGGTGAGTTGCAATTACTATTTTTTGGTGTAGTGTAATGAAGTTAGTTCTATTTTGTAAATTTACAAAATCTTCTAGTTCATTCTCATTTAAATTCGGTCCCGCATCTGTATTAACCCTTAGAGGAAGGCCATGATGAGTAATGTAAAACATTTTAGATTATTGAGGGTCCTGTAAGACTATTAGAATCGTATGCTTAACCGTTTCGAGAAAAGGTATCAATTCAAAAATGATTCATTGGATATCTTAAAAGTATCCATGTGTATGTGTTCCATATGTTTTGAACTAGTGGGTGTAAGATTGAATATGTGTATGTGTTCCATATGTTTTGAACTAGTGGGTGTAAGATTGAATTTTATTACAAGTGGATTTCTCTCATATTTATTTTTTAAAGAAATTTGGGGTCAATACAATTTCGGGGTTATAGATCCCTTCATTTGATTTATACCTCTGTAGGACATGTTTTTGTTGTCTGGTATAATTCGAGCTTTTCTTTTTGGTCGTTTACTGTTTGGCTTTTCTTTTTGGTCGTTTACTGTTTGTCTGTCTTTCAAAAATTTGAAGACTTGCACTAGTTTGAAAGTTGCCTTTTTAAAAATATTTTGTAATGTGACTGTGAAGAATTCACCTAGTTTGGGAGGTCTAAAATAGATCTAAGCGTATGTTGTTTTTGGGTCTACAAATTTTTTTAAGAGTTTATTAATGCCAGTTTGGAGATCTCTGTTTGATATGATTACACAAAGTCGGGTACTTTCGAAAACTTTTTCGAAATTACATTTGATTTTATCAATATCTTCCGTTAGTTTTTATCTGAAGCTTAAATATATTTAAAGATTTTTCGGAAATACGAATGTCGAATATAGAGTTTTCTTAAATTGAGCGGAATGCACGGTTTCTAAGTCATCTTGCTCGTTTTTGTCGAGGGTATTTTTGGGATGTTTTAATTGAACATCTGCTATTATTTTTACCTTTGGGTTGGGAATTGTATGAAAAGCACTAGTTTAGTGGCTTTGTGGGTTCTGTATTAAACTTGTAAACCTTCACAGGGAGCTATATGATATCCAAGACGATTTTTTTACTTAACTGCCAAATTGATTTTATTGTTTTTTTCAAGAGTTAACAAAATGACTAAAAAACTAATTTTACGCGATTAACCCGTAATGCACCTATATAAATAGTAAGGAGAAAGGTTTTTTGAGATGTATGTAAAGATGAGCTACGCAAATTTTATTACATTTTTGTACCTATTACAGCCTTATTTCATTATTAACTGGCAAAAATAAGATACAATTTGCCTCTTAAAAAAAAAAGATTTTTAAGATTAGATACTTTTGCTGCTATATATAATTGAAACTTCGTGTTACACAATTTCATGTCTTTTTTAGGAAACAAAGAAGTTCATGAAAAACGATCTGCAAGACGTTCTTGTCTTGAAAGTATCTCTTCAACGTTTGTCGATCTGTGAGACCTAGACGTTTGTTCAGCGACCTCGACGAAACGGATAATCTTTATGCTGAAGTGGCATCCGAAATTACATGCAAATCTCCCATCACACTTTTACCGCCCGAAATTACATGTGGCTCTCCCACCACACTTGAACCACCAAAAATTACATGTGAACTATCCATCAAACCTGTAACAGAAATCCATAATGTGGATTCGTTCAAAGATCTCATTACTGAAATAGTGGATCACAGTGAAGGTAATCGAATTCTGAATTTTTTTAGTCGACAATTCATTTAGGATGTTTCTGATTTAGCTACTAATTATTAAACTATAACATTGACTTCTTTAGAACATTTATTGTCAACTACACTAGAATTTCCAAAAATATACAACCTTAATTAAAATTCCTTACCTGTAATTAAAATATAAACTTTATACAAGTTGTTGTATGACATAGCAGTATCGGTCGAATTTTTTATTCGTATATTGGGGCATTTTAAGACGTAAGAAATAACTACCAATTCCAAGTATGTTTGGGGGGTAATTTTTCGGTTAAGCTTACCATCCGCCAATTTTTGGTAGATTGGTAGATTTTGGAGTGCCGAGCACGAATCTGAAGTCAGATTTTGTCGGCGACGTTTTTTGAAACATATTTGTAGTGTAGCGCCAACTCACGTATAATTAAAACTAAATGTGAATTGTAATATATTCTTTTTTTCTGTAGCTGTTAACTATTAGAGCACAATTCAACGTAATATATTGCTAAAAAGATTGAGCGAATACTATCGAAAAGTCGAACAAGGGCTAGACCAGAAGTATTCGACCGTTCATGATTCGGGCCTTGGATAAAGAGGTCGAGTACGAGGTTCGGTACCAAAAAAACCCAGATTTTAAGAAACTATATTTCTAAACCGTTTTAAAAGTTATTGCAGGAGTACACACAAGCAAACGTACCTATTCTGGCTTGCACTTAGCTTTTGCGACTCTATTAGTCACTCAAGGAAATATTACCCTTTACCTATTCATCCATTCTTACTGTTAATACGTCATGCTCAGCGTCATCATGACTATCTAACGAGTTGTAGTAGTAAGTTTAGAATTCATTCAGGTACAAACTGAGCTACGAGTAATTCGTTAACATTGTACTTAATCTTTTTTGTTAAAAGTGAAATAAAAATCTATAAAACAGTAAAATAATTATACATACACCTTAAGAAATCATGGTTCTTGGGATTAGTCCGTGTCAAAATGGAATCACTTTCCGACGTTTCGCCTTCAATTGCCTCTTGCTCTAAGCCTGGGATGGTTTTAAGAATATTTTAAAAAATTCTAGTTACTTCGAGGTATCTGAGAACACCAGCTATGTTTAAAAGCAGATTATTTTTGTTCCATTTAGTGAGAAAAGTTCATAAAACGTGTGCCCGAAAATGCATTTTGCCTATTTTGCGCCTTCTTTTATCCTTCTTATGCATAAATTGCAATTTTGCTAAATAACTTTTAACTGATATAAAATATGGTATCATCAATGTGAGGTTCCAAAAATTTAAAGGAAAGTGTGGGAAGTCTGGTTTTCTGAGTAAAGTACAATAGAGACATACAACAAAAGTCAAGGAGGTGTGAGTTAAAAAGGAGAGGGGGGAAAGTAACAATCTATATATTTTTTTAATCTATAGCCGTTTCATAGACATTAGTCGAAAGATAAAATATAGTATCAATGTGAGCTTCCAAACATTTAAAGAAGAGTATGTTTTTTTCTAATTAAAAGATAATAGAGACATTATAGAACAAAAGACGGTGGAGGTTAAAGTTGTTAAGATCCGGGAAAAAGTAACAATCTGTATTTTTTTTTAACTATAGCTGTTTCATAGACATTAGTCAAAGTATATCGTTTTCCAAATTTCAGAAAGTAATCTCTACGAATGTACAAGGTGTGTGGAATAAAATTTTTGGACCAAATGGCCGTAGACAAAAAAATCTCAAAAAGTGTAATAGTTTACTAGGGGATCGCAAGTCACTATTCACTTTATACAAAGCCCATATCGTACCTTGTGATATTTTATTCTTTGTAATCTCCCACCTCTATATTTCACCATTTTTCTTTAAATATAATAATAATAATAACATTATAAACTCTAATGATTACTCTGCAAATATAACAACAACAAACTAAATATAAACAGTAAAGGACATGCCACGTTCTAAATGTAATTTAGCGCACGGTTAAAATTTCTGAAATATGCATATATTGTAGTTAATATTGCAAGGAAGACTTTAATCATTGCGGCAAAGTCCTAGCTCTACTGGGTATACCAGAAAAATTGGGTTAAAACCAGCTATTTTTGTCATTTTCCAACTCGTAAGAATGTAAAATACGTATCGTAGGAGCGCCGTTTAAAGGAGGTAAGGAGTGTTTGGTTTTAAAGAAAATTGCCAAAAACTAGTTTAAGCCTTTACAAACTATTGTACTGGCACCACCGAATGTTAAGTAGTACGTACATTTATCAATTATTATTGATAAAGTGACAATATTATGGCCAAATAATTAGGAAACTCTCGAGTCTCGACCTAAAGAAAAAATATTATATTTACATCTTGTTGTGATCAGTTGAGGAACTAACTACAAAATATATTAAACATGAAATATGTATAGAAATAAGTAAACTACCAAATAGCATTATTTTTAATAAAAACTGCCGAGACCAATATTTGTGTTATGATTACTTTTTCAAACAAGCAAAAGAGCTCAACGTTTTGAAATTATTTAGGCTTCTGTTTTGACGGGTCTACCTCAAATAGAAGAACAATAAAAGAAATAATATTCTTCCTTTTTTTTAGCACTTTGTTCTTCAAGAACAGATTTTTCATAGGTTGCAAAAGTATTATTAGATACAGATCCATAAATTTCGTTCTAAGTGTGTTTTAATGTAATTAATAAAATATAAAATAAAAACAAAACAAAATTAAGACAGGCTTACAAAATATGGCGATCAATGTCAAATAAGAAGCAGTTGTTTTTTCAAGATTTCATTTTTTTTTGTGATCATGTCTTACTACTATACTCTGTAGCAATATGTACGCATACATGATGGATATTGGTAGAAATTGTCCTAGCTGCTGTTTTCATTTATCATGTCCTAAGTTTTTGTCACTTTTTGTGCAGTTCGTTATATAACAGAGAAAATAAAATTAACTTTTTATTTATTTAGAAGCTATGACACGGACATATTGATTTAGGTTGTTAAATCTTCATGGTAATATATGAGATTCCCATCCTGTAATATATGATACCTTAATATTTTATTTCATCTTTAAAAAATACTTGAACTTTGTACTAACATGTGAAAATAACGTCATATAACATTAAATACAAAATATTTCATTCAGTCTATATTATTTACCTTTATTTTCAATAACTCCCGGTACCATATAAATATCTTATTATTTTAGAAATGATTAAAGCACATCAATAGGCCAGTATTCCCAAAAAATTGAAATTACCTTGCACTTATTTTAATTTCTTGAACCGCTAGTTAAAGTAAAAATAATAAAATCACTAGATTTAATGCCAGTCTTCTGGTATACCCGGTAGAGCTAGGACTTTGGCGCAATGATACAACAAACACTTCTTTTGACAAGAACTACAATATATCAATATTTCAGACATTTTGACCGAGGGCCCAGTTACATTTAAAACGTGCGTCGTAAAATAACGTCAGTCTATCCAATAAAATGGAATTTTGTGGGTATGATAGTGTTATTTCCATTAAATGTAAGTGTATATGAGATATAGTTTTATTGAGCGGTAATTGGCAAACTTAGATATATTCCCCTTTCATTTTCCTTTTTTCAAATACAGTTTTGAATATTAAATTCTGCTGCTGAACGTTTCTTATAGGAAAATACAGTCAAATGTCAAAATAAAAAAAGATGACTCATGGCCCTTAACTAATTGCCACAGATATATGTAATGATTTTTTTAAAATATATGTAAACATTTGTCGAAAATATGTAATACAATAAAAAAACATATTTAAAGGGAGATTTCCAAAAACAAGCCTTTGAAACTTTCTTTTTACATAAATACAAAAATGTTCTTTAAATATGTTTGAAACATTCTGAATAATTTTGAGACCTTTACTATTTTCTAATTTTTTTTGTACTTGCTCAAAACGATTGTGCTAATTTTACCCCCTACCTTTTGACATTCTCTTTAATATTATCTTTTATTATTTCAACAAAATCAACTAGAGGTTCCAAATTTTTCTCTAGTGACAAAATTGCTTATGGAATAAAGCTAATTTACTTTAATACATTTGTGACTTATGCACTTCTTTATTTTCAAAAATAGCTTTGATGTAACAATCTAGGAAAGATCTGAATTCCTGTAAAAAATTGCATTATTTAACCACGTCCTCAATCGAGTTGATACGTTGGGGAGGTAGCAGTATATAGCGAATCCTTTCTGTATATGATTGTATTCGCAAAGGAGCCTTAAGGAGCACTTTCTTCACATTCATTCGATAAAAAAATTAAGAAGTCTGTTTAATCGAATGTCATTTGAAGTAAATGAACTAGTCAATGTGTGTTATTGGAATCGTGTAACAGTTAAATGGATGGCTTTTTTAAATTGTTTTGAGGATATTAGAAAAAAGTTTCCTGTCATGTTCCTGTAGCGTGCCAATTAATAATGAACTATGTACCTTCCACATACATCGGTAGTTTTGTCCACAATAACATAAACGTAATTATCACTTGTCTCTTGTTTGATTTGTATCATTGTTAATTTATATCTAGAAACAGAATAAGAAGTAACAAATAATGCTCACATCTATAAGAACTCCACACTCAAAAATCATCGAAATCGTTATTAGCACAGAACTTTTCGCTATTTTTTTCTGTTATTTGGGACTATATCTCTCCCGTCTCACTCGGTGGCTTTGTCTAATATTAGTGGAATGAGAACGACCAGTTGGGTTCTTCAAGCGTGAAGGCTTCATTAACTGAGGGTGTATTTTTGGGTGCGTTTTACATGAATTTTTTGTTCGAGGTTTTGGCACTGATTTCTCTGTTACAAAGATGCTCTCCTTGATATTACCGGAGAGACACGGGGAGAAGCATGTTCCGAAAAATAACAGGAAACAATAAAATGTTTTTCTAGAAAAGTACCTTATTTGCGATTTGTAAACATATTTTCTACGATATTGTGATATGTAGTACTATTCAAAAATGTACTTACTTTTTCTCCAAAAAGAGTTCTAATATATTATCTTTAATAAATAGACTGCAGGTACCTTTCACTTTAAACCTAACATGATTTTCTTGATGAAAAATAAATATCACTCCAACAGCGTCAAGTAAGTTTTGAGTTATTGGCGTTCATCTAGCAAGTGAAAGAATTGGAACAGGCCCCATTTTTTACTTGGTAATTAATAGCAAGTTAAATGAATGTATTTAGGATTTTATCTATAATCCGCCCTTTAATTATCATATGTTATGGCTAAAAATCAAAAACAGTTAACTAATTTTAACTAAATCGTAAAGTTAATGTCAGAATAATAGTGAAGAAAAGTAAACACTAAAGATAATGAAATCATAAGGAAATTAAATTTTATTTTCCTTTTTTACTATACTAAAAGCTTTAAAAATTAATATATGTTTAGTTAGGCTGTTTATAAACATAATAATATTAACCCAAAAAACTTATACAAACCTGCCACAAAATTAACTAAAATGTATCTAAGGTGGTTAAGCGAGACAAAACTATTTTTAATTTATTTTGAATTTTACCTACACTAGCAGTTAAAATAATTAAAAAAAAGTCAAAAATGAACCTATTTTTTTATCAAGTTTCATAGAAAATTGACTCAGCTTTCCAATGACGTTATAAAACTTATATCTTAATTTAGTAATTTTGCTCAAGTTTTAAATTTGTATTTTCATTTTGACAGTTGCGCCCCCTTACGGCCAATTTGCAAATATATATATATATATATATATATATATATATATATATACAGGTGTTCAGTTAAGGGCGTACACTATCTATATCTCAAGAACCCTTGACTGCAGCCAATTGGAAAAAAAAAATTCATGACTAAAATGGCAACGAGGAATCGTCCAAAAATATTTTTAACTTTGCAAATTGGCCGTAAGGGGGCGCAACTGTCAAAATGAAAATACAAATTTAAAATTTGAGCAAAATTACTAAATTAAGATATAAGTTTTATAACGTCATTGGAAAGCTGGGTCAATTTTCTATGAATTCGCTTTAAGCCAAATTTTCATTGGGTTAATAATAAGGGTGGGGGAAACAAATGTGTGTTGTCATATTTAAATCGCTATATCTTGTACACTTCTTAACCAATTTTAATGAACAAGGTGTCATATGAAAGATAATTTTTACATCTCTTAATGGACTTCTGCAGTGATATAAATTAGTTTTAAAAAAAGAAGTCAGATGGCGCTATCCAATGTGGTTAGAGTTTTCTTGAAATTTTTCTAAAATTTCAAATGGATCGGTATGCTTTACCTTATAAATTATAAAAGTGAATTATAAAATCTACATTTTGGCGAAAACCGCATATCGAAATCTTTATTCGTTTCGGAGTTGTTGCTAAATAACTGGTGATAAAAGAAGCAAAAACAAAAAAATCGAGTTTTATGAAGTTAGTATCTGACAAATAAATGATATTATGGAATTAATTAAAGCATGTTAAAGGTTTACTTAATAACCAGATTAAAAAATCTTAATTGAACTAATTGTAAGTAGTAATATTTTTATTTGCCTTCCATCACACTTTATCCAGGCTTTGGACTGGTCCAAACTTTAGCAGACTATTAAAATTTGGAGCGTGTTTAAAGGCCAACGGGCCATAACAAAGCAGAATTAATTAATTTCCGCCACGGATATGCTGTTTATAGCCGTTCTAATTCTCTCGATCATATTTTCTCGCGTTGTTGGTCGAGTTTTGTAAACGAGATCTTTTATTCTTCCCCATAAATAAAAATCGAGACAAGTTAAGTCCGGTGACCTGGCTGGCCAAAGAAATAAACTTCCTCTTCCAATCCACCGGAAAGGGAACTGCTGGTCAAGGTAGTGACGCACTTGGTTTGAAAAATGGGCAGGACATCCATCGTGTTGAAACCACAAATTTCTTCTTGTCGCGAGGGTCACGTTTTCTAATAACTGTGGCAGCTCATTAATTAAAAATTGAAGGTATAATTCACCATTTAGAGTCCTATCAAAGATAAAAGGCCCGATAATCTTTCCTTCAACAATTCCGCACCATACATTCACTGTCCAACGATGTTGATGGTCGACTTCACGCATCCAATGAGGATTATTATCACACCAGTAATGCATGTTGTGCAAGTTTACTCTACCATTGCTGGTAAATGAGGCTTCATCTGTCCATAGTACTTTATCCAAAAAACGGCGATCTTCCCTTATCATGTTGAGAAGCCAATGACAATAATTTAAGCGATTGTCGAAATCCAAGTCTAGTAAAGCCTGGTGCAAAACAATATGATATGGATGCATGTTAAAATCCATCAAAATTTTATGAATGGAGCCAACTGAAAGTCCCAAGTCCCTAGAAATTTCGCGAATACTAGCATGTGGATCAACATTGATATAAGCTAAAACGTTTATGATATTCGTCTCATTTCTGACTCTGCGATGCCTTATTTGAGTCGAAGTTGGTTGAACTCTGCCAGTTTCTCTGAGTCGTCTTGCCAAACGAGTAAACACGTGCCTGGAATGATGCGTCCGATTAGGGTACTGCAAAGCATACTCCCTTGAAGCTCTGGCTGCATTTCGAAAGCACTCAAAATACACACCTAACATATCAAATGCCTCTTCATTTGTAAACGGCATTTTTACTTTAGTAACGGAAACAAGAAGTAAACTTTCTTTCACAAGACAATAAACAAACCAAAATGACAGTTACTGCTTTTATTGCCATGACAACGAGGCGCAATGTGTCTGTTGTTTTTCACGGCTTACTGTGACAGCACAAGGAGGCAAATAAGAAATAAGAACGCAATACCTCATGGTATGACATTGCTTACAATTAGTTCAATTAAGATTTTTTAATCTGGTTATTAAGTAAACCTTTAACATGCTTTAATTAATTCCATAATATCATTTATTTGTCAGATACTAACTTCATAAAACTCGATTTTTTTGTTTTTGCTTCTTTTATCACCAGTTATTTAGCAACAACTCCGAAACGAATAAAGATTTCGATATGCGGTTTTCGCCAAAATGTAGATTTTATAATTCATTTTTAAGGTAAAGCATACCGATCCATTTGAAATTTTAGAAAAATTTCAAGAAAACTCTAACCACATTGGATAGCGCCATCTGACTTCTTTTTTTAAAACTAATTTATATCACTGCAGAAGTCCATTAAGAGATGTAAAAATTATCTTTCATATGACACCTTGTGCATTAAAATTGGTTAAGAAGTGTACAAGATATAGCGATTTAAATATGACAACACACATTTGTTTCCCCCACCCTTATTATTAATCCAATGAAAATTTGGCTTAAAGCGAATTCATAGAAAATTGACTCAGCTTTCGAATGACGTTATAAAACTTATATCTTAATTTAGTAATTTTGCTCAAATTTTAAATTTGTATTTTCCTTTTGACAGTTGCGCCCCCTTACGGCCAATTTGCAAAGTTAAAAATATTTTTGGACGATTCCTCGTTGCCATTTTAGTCATGAATTTTTTTTTTCCAATTGGCTGCAGTCAAGGGTTCTTGAGATATAGATAGTGTACGCCCTTAACTGAACACCCTGTATATATATATATATATATATATATATACCGGGTGTCATCGATATCGTTTTACACGATGCCATTCAATTGCTTTTAGGTTAGGATTTTTTTATTTGGGTTAACGAAATATGGTATTAAGACACATATTTTTCATGAAAAAACAATTGAATATTACTGCCAGTTTTTCCGATATCAGAACCAAGTTAAGAATTTCAAATGGAACCCTGTATATTATTTTACATAGTTTGATAGAGCTTAGAATTACCTTTTCAATGACATTTCACACGTTATATTTTTTTTCAAAATGGCGGACCAGGAAGCGCTTTTTCAAAATTCAATATGGCGGTCGTTTCCCGATACCGATGAAATTTTTGTTTAACAAATTATTAAAATATTAAACAAAATCGGGTTTTCAATGGATTTTAATCAAATTTAAAATCAAATTTTTAATTTATCACAAAATGGGATAAGTTTAATTTTTTTCCGAAAATTTGAACTTTTTCTTAAATTTTCTCAAAGATTTTAAATAGAAAGTTGTATTTATTAAATATTAGTATTAAAGTATATCTTATTAGCTACACGAAACCGCATAACAAGCCGTATTTTTGCTTTTTGTTTATACAAAACCTTTATACATTTTTCCTAATACATAACATGAAACAAACACACACATATTATTAATCAGAAAATCCTGGAATATTTTTTATTGTTTATTGATAAGTAATTTTGTATTATTTTGACATTTTGTGACTGTTGTCTTATTTTAGGAAAGCGAGAAAAAAATCACAAGTAGTATTAATTTTATTTTACCGGTAGATACGGTGCAGTAACATGAAAGATGACTTAACTAAGATAAGTAGGCCTTGGAAACAATTGCATAGGGATGCCATTATAATTTTCATTAGATTTAACCAGAAACGTCAAAAGTACTGTTTTGTATCGACATTTCTGATAACTTTCGTTACATTTTTACACTGAGAAGTGGTTCTAGTTAGTTTTAAAAATAAATATTATGGTTTATTCAAGAGAACATCAAATTGACATGCTCCTTATTTATGGGGAATGTCGCAAAAATTCAAGGGACACAGAGAGATTATACCAGGAACGCTTTCCGAATCGTGACGCTCCTTCACATGCATATTATCCTTGGCTAGTACAACATTTAAAAAATGAAAATAATGGTGGTGTCCATGCTAATGGCAATGATGGTTTCGTAGTAAGCGAAGAAGTGGAAACAAACGTTTTAGCGTACATCGAGTATGACCGTACAGCTTCCCTTCGTGAATTAGGCAAACAGTGCAACACGTCCCATGAAAGCGCCAGAAAAATTTTAAAGAAACACGGGTTTAAATCGTTTAAGTATCAAATTCACCACCACCTATTTGAAAATGACTTCCAAAGACGACTTATTTATTGCAATTGGTTTTTAGATAATTATAGAATAAGTCCTGTGTTTCATCATAAAATTATTTTTTCGGACGAATCAAGGTTTACTAATCTAGGGATGTTTAATAGAAATAATTTTCGTTATTGGGCAAAGGAAAATCAAAGATTAGTAAGAGAAGGTGCCTTCCAGGAACGTTTTGGAGTTAATGTTTGGTTAGGCGTTGTAGGACTAAGCGTTATTGGTCCAATATTATTCCATCAGCCTTTAACTGGCGAGATGTATTTGGACTTTCTCGAAAATGAAATTGAACATTTTATAAATAATTTGCAGCAAAATGATGATTTAGTTTACCAACAAGATGGCGCCCCTGCTCATAATTCAAGAATTGTTGCAAATTACTTGAATGAACGATTTGGTGAGAACTGGTTGGGAACCAATGGACCAATTCGATGGCCAGCGAGGTCGCCTGACCTAACCCCGCTTGATTTTTCTATATGGGGTCATCTGAAAGAAAAAGTGTATGCAACTCCTGTAATATCGTTGGAAATGTTAGAAAATAGAATAAGACGAGCCGTTGAGAGTATCTCAGAACAGCATTTACGAAACCTGCTCGCGGAAAATGTTGAGAGAGTTACACTATGCCAAGAACAAGGCGGACAGCGCATAGAACATTTAATTGAGTGACTTTTGTATTAATTGTGAAAGTTTGATTTTAAATTAGCATTAAACCCAATAAAAACCCCCATATTTGTTTATTATTTCTACCTATAATTCAAAAATATCTTCGGTGTTAGAAAATGGCCGCCATATTGAATTTTGAACAAAAGCTTCCTGGTCCTCCATTTCGAAAAAAAAATCAACTTGTGATATGTCAATGTAAAGGGAATTCTAAGTTCTATCAAACTGTGAGAAAAAATACACTGGGTTCTTTTTAAACTTCTTGACTTAGGTCTAGGTATTTACGGAAAAACCGAAAGCCTACCGGTAAAATAAAATTAATACTACTTGTGAATTTTTCTCGATTTCCTAAAATAACACAGCAAAAATCATAAAATGTCAAAATAATACAAAATTGCTTATCAATAAAAAATATTCCGAAATTTACTGATTAATAATATGTGTGTGTGTGTGTGTGTTTCATATGTATTACGAAAAAGGTATATCGGCAGAGTTTCGTCAATTTTTTCTCAAACAAAAAGCAAAAATACGGTTTGTTATGCGGTTTTGTTTTTGTTTTTTGTTTTTCTCAGTGTAAAAATGTAACGAAAGTTATCAGAAATGTCGATACAAAACAGTACTTTTGACGTTTCTGGTTAAATCTAATGAAAATTATAATGGCATCCCTATGCAATTGTTTCCAAGACCTACTTATCTTAGTTAAGTCATCTTTCATGTTACTGCACCGTATCTACTGGTAAAATAAAATTAATACTACTTGTGATTTTTTTCTCGCTTTCCTAAAATAAGACAACAGTCACAAAATGTCAAAATAATACAAAATTACTTATCAATAAACAATAAAAAATATTCCAGGATTTTCTGATTAATAATATGTGTGTGTTTGTTTCATGTTATGTATTAGGAAAAATGTGTATCGGCAAGGTTTTGTCAATTTTTTCTGAAACAAAAAGCAAAAATACGGCTTGTTATGCGGTTTCGTGTAGCTAATAAGATATACTTTAATACTTTGACTTTAGTTAGTAGGCTTTCTAAAGTGTTTCTTAACTTAATAAGCTGTTTGGGTATTGTAGTTTCTTGTTATTTCTTCGAATTTTTTGGATGTTCTTTTTACATATGGGCTAGTTATGAGTGAGCTAATCGGCTGTTCTATCGCTTCGATTGGCATTTGATATTTCATTTTGCTTAGAGTCATTTTTATTACTAATCCTCTTATCTATAGATTCCTTTTCCATACATAAGGTTGTGGCTCATATACAGACATTAAATAATACCTTGTTTTGTTACCTTAGAATGGCTAGACATCTGATTAAAGTACTGTCTCTTGTGTGAATAGGTTTCCTGTAAATGGAATTTTCAAGTGAATATAATGGATATTTTCACGGTCCAAAAAAGGATTAACTTGTTTTTTTCCATGGTAAACTTGATTGAAGTGAGGATAATATTTAAAGGCTCTAAAAAAATTCCAGATGTTTTACTAAGAGAAAGAAGAAAATTCGAGTTTACCTTTTTTTTTCATGTTCTTGTTAATGAAAATAATTTGTTCAAAACTTCTGTTTACAGCTCGTTTTATAGTAAATCTACTCACACAGGACAGTATCTTAACCAGAAGTATAACCATTCTGCATATATAAAAGGCTCAGAAACAACTATTTTGTAAGATGTGTACCAAATATTGTACAAAACAAAAATAATGTGTTAATGTAATGTTTTCCTTTTAATTGTTATTTAGATTTGTATATATACTTTATGTATTTACTTTTAACTGTTAGGTTTTGCTATTCCATAAACATTATTGTTACCAGAAAAACAAGGTCTTATTAGATGTTTGTATAACTGAGCCACAACCTTATGTATGGACAAGGAATTTTTAGGTAAGGAGATTGGTAATGTTAAAAAAATATCTTAAGCAGAATGGTTGTAAATAAAAGTTGATAACTGACACAGTTATGAAATCTCAAAAATAAAACTAAACCAATCCAAGGGACATAATAGCAATACATAGACATAAACAATAATAGTTACGAGCAAGCCAGTAGTTGCTCATAACTATCCTATATATAAAAGCTAGATCAAAACGATCAGACAAAGAGTAAGAAACTACAATATCTAAAGAGCTTTTAAGTCTAGGGACACTTTAAGAAGCCTATTAACTAAAACCAAGCACAATAACACAAATGACAAACATAATTGTATATATCAAATTACTTGTGAATTGGAGAAATGTCAAATAAGACTTGTTGCCTAGGCTTCCAGGGCCATTCTGGCAAGGTACGTTTGGTTTTACTATTAGATTAGGTTTTCGGGTTTACTGACTATCTGGGTTGGAGGTTATTGGTTGTATGTAATGAAAGTTGAGTATTGTCTGGAAATTATATTGGGATTACTTGGGCTGAATTATAGCTTTAACTTGCTGCCATTCAGAAAGGACTTAATGGCTGAAATACTTTCTAAGCTTATGGTGCAAAAGAGGATATCAAGCAATGAAAATGGGAGGTTACAGTTAGAAGCAAAAAATGTATGCAGTTGCTGGATGTTATTAAGGTTGAGGTTGCAGTCAAACAGTATGTGTGACAGTGAGCCAAGCTCTCCACACTGACACAGGTCATCGGGTCTAACTGAAATTCTGGAAAGATGTTGCGGTGACAAACACTGACCAGATCTCATTCTGCACATGGTGACAACCTGTTTTCTAGTTGCATTTCCCATCATGGAGAACCAAGGTTTTTTGTAGGATTCCTCTACAGATGAAACATATTTTTCCCCTTTGTTCTTCCCATCTCCTTGAATTTAGTCATTTGTTGAAAAAGTGTTCTTTGATTTTTGGTAAGAAGACCTTGTAGTCAGCTTTGGGTGAGTGTTTTGGATCCAGACTTCTTCCTTGATTAGCTAATTTGTCTCCTTCCTCTTTCCCTGTAACTCCAGTATGGCTTGGGCTCCACACTAGATGTACCTCTCGTCTGTTTATCATCTTCCTTTTTGTTAGAATGACCATCTCTTCCGTCTTTCCACTTATTTCTGATTGTTTTTGTCTTTTGTCAAGGGCAATTTTACAAATTCTTTCGAGAAAGCTTGTATATCCAACTCATATAGAAAACATGGCTTATTTGGTAATCTTCTAATGTCATCTGTGTATTGTCTTGTGTTATAGGCTTCCACTAATGGGGGAGTATTTTTCCAAAAGGCTGGATTAGTTTGAAATTCATAAAAAAAATTCTATTATCTGATTAATCGTGGGGTTAGCATAGGCCATTAATTTTAGTATTGCTTTTGCAGCTAAGTATGCTCGTCTTAGGTTCAGCGGCATCTCTCCAGCCTCCGATAACAGAATGTTAGTTGGTGTACTTCTCCTCATCCCCAAGGCAATTCTTAAAGCTTGAAATTGTATTTTATCCAACTTCTGTAGGGTTTTTTTATTTGGGCTGCAGGCCAAATAACTCCCATAATCCAAATGTGATCGTATTATTGCTTTATATATCATTAGTTGCGATGCTAGGTCTGCCCCCCACCATGTAAGACATAAAGCTCTCATGATGTTGAGCCCCTTCTGGGCCTTTTGACACAGATATTCAAAATGCGACGACCAATTTAGGTTTTTTATCAAGAATCACTCCTAAGTATTTGACTTCCTATCTCCATTCAACATCACTGATTTGTATATTAGCATTTGGGTTAGTGTTGCCTCTTTTTTTTTTAAAGAAGATGGCTAAGCATTTATTTACTGACATCCATCCATGTATTGATGTTTTGTGAAGTATTGTTTACTCTTCTTATGGCATCTTCCAGATTTGGCCTAGTGCACAAAATGACAATATCATCTGCATATCTGCTGCAGTGCCTGTTTCCTTAATTAAATCACTGTACAAGTTAAATAACAGTGGAGACAAAGGTGAACCTTGTGGGCATCCTCTATTCGTCAGCTTTGGCACTATCAAGCATTTTTTCACTGGATCCTTAATAAAAACGTTCCTGTTCTTTAAGTATTTAATTGTCAAAGTGGATAAGTCCTGGGGTATGTTGTAATTTGCTAACTTTTGATTAAGTTTATTTATATTTACATGATCATAAGCTACAAAGATGTCCAGCAAAACCATTAGTGACATGTGTCGTTGGGAAAACCGTGTTTCTACTTGAGAACTAATTATTATTAGATTACCCAGAACTCCTTTACCTTTTCTGAACCCAGCCTGTAGGGGATTTAAGATCTGCCTGTTCTCTATAGTCCATTCTATTCTGTTTTTAATCGTGCTTTCAAGAACTTTCCCTGGACAACTAGCCAGATTAATTGGTCTCCAACCACTTATTTCATTCAGATTTATCCCTGGTTTTGGAATAGGTTGCACAATCTGAGTCTCCCAGTCTTGTGGCAGCTCAGCATCTGGTCTGCTCAATAGGAGGTTATAAAAATCTTTTTGTTTTGTTTTGTTTTGAAATTTACAGGGGTGTTTTTAAGCTTGTTATATGAAATTTTATCTATACCAGGCATGGTCTCCTTTGACTTCTTTAATATCATTTTTAATTCATCAAAGGTAAATGGTCTGCTCACCCTTTCCTCCAACTCTATAATCTCCATTTCGTTTGGAGCATCTAATGGGCATAGATTTACCAATATTTCTTCCCCCATGCTGTCATTTAAAGGCCTGATATTTGGTTTGTTATCATTACGAGACCTGGAGAACATTCTTATTTTTTTCCACACTTCCATTATTGGGGTTTCTCTTGAAATTTTATCGCAGAAATTTACCCAGCCTGCTTTTCTTTTCTTTTTGAGTGTCCTTTTGACTTTTGCAGTGACTTTTCTTAAGTTGATAAAATTTTCCATGCTTCTTTGAGCTCTGTAAGCATTTAAGTCTTCTAAAACAAGTCTCGTATACTCTTGATCCCACCAAGGATGTTGGATCTTACTTTTATTGTATCTTAAGATTTTCTTAGGGATGTGCAATTCGGCTGACTCATATACTACTCCTATAAGATCCTCGTATGAGTTATTCGCCTTTCTGTTAATTTGTTATCAATATATTCTATGTAATTCTCCCATTGACCTTTTTTGGAATTAAATCTTAATAATCTTTCATCTACCTGGTATTCCTCTTCTTGATTTTCCTGATCAATTTCACAAAGGACTGGATAGTGGTCATTGCTTCCTAAATAATGAATTGTGGAGAAAGTTGTTCTTGTAACTAGTGTTGAAGAGCATATGGGCAAATCTGGTACACTTTTGTTTTCTATCGTTTCTTCCCCATTGTTTAGATAAACCATCTCACTAGTGTCAAAGAAGGTTAACATTTTTTCTCCATTTCTGTTTGAAAAACCCCACCCTCGTGTTGGGTGTTGGCTATTGAAATCCCCCAAGAGTAGCATTGGTTGTTGATTGAATCTTTTATGTGTTGCATCATCTTGCACATATTTTGTTCTTGGAGTTCAGTATCTGGTGGTGTATACATGTTTATCACAACTATGTTTGTTAATTCAATTGCTAAATACTGTGTTCTTTCCAGAATACCAAAGTTCCTTATTTTAAGTACCCTTCCAGGTAAGTCCTTTTTGACCATAATGGCTTCGCCACCATACCCATCTCTTCTGTCTTTCCTTATAATGCTGTAACTATTAATTCTCGCCACATTGTCTGGTTTAAACCAGGTTTTATTCAGACATACAATGCCTGGTTGATGATCCCTTATAATATTCACTAAAGTGTCCTTATTTCTATTAAAACTTTTTATATTCCAGTGTATTACTTTTAAACCCATAGATTTTGCATTTTTAGTAAGTCTCAATCTTAATTATTTAGCACTAGTATCCTAAACAGTATACTATTTACAATTTGTGAACTAAGTTATTATAATACAGATATATACACAATTGAAGTAAACTAATTCATTATAATATAGATATATACTCATATAATTTGCTAAAACATAACTGTTTTAGTTATTATTGCTTCTTATTTAATGGACCTTTGCCTCCTATATTGTTCATTACTGAACTAAAAAATGCTTTCCTCATTTCTTCTTCTCTCTCTGCTCCTTGTCTTTTTGTCTCTTCATCTTCCTCTAATTCCTCCTCAGTTTCCTCCACTATGCTGCCACCTTGACTACCACTTTCCTCTTTATCTGTTGACGTTGTGCATTCCATCTGCATGGTTTCATTTTCTTCAGCAGACAGGGCCGAGAATTGCGAAAATTGAGTTAAAGGTTCCACTATTATTCTTGCGCCACTTGCTCCCAGAATCTTTCTGTGATTCTCCATATCATATCCAGGGATTATTGGGGGGGATGTTTATTTCCTTTTAACAGCTGTGTTTCTTCTGCTTCCTCTTCCTTGCTTGTTGTTGATTTCATCCTTGTTAATTTTTGAGAATATTGCGGTGGAAATTTGTATATCTCCTGTTTCTTATTTTAGGAAACTTTTGATTAGCCTCATATGCTGTAATGTTATCCTCGGCCATTGCTTTATTTATATTTTGTTATCAATTGATACTCCCTGCAATCATAGGATGTTGCTTGATGATCTCCGTTGCAAAAGAAACAAAAATTTTTTTCTCAAAAGCATTCTTCCACTTTATGAGGGTCTTCACATTTATAACACCCTCGACACTGCCTCTTAGTATGCCCGTAATTCAAGCAGTTGAAACACTGCACCACTTTTCTCACGTATATATATATATATGGGGTATGTAGCTCCATACAGTTTTATCTCTTGAGGTTTTGCCCTTCCCTCAAAGGTCACTATGACTGAAAATGAAGGTTTGTATGTCACTTTACCCTCTATTTCTACCCTTCTGACTAATCTTCTGGCTTCTAGAATCTTTCTGCTGCAAAATGAGTGCATAATTATATCTTCCTCTGTGATGGTCAGGCCTACATTCCTAATAATCCCTCTGCTAGTTAACATTGTTTGAGTTATATATGCTTTTAAGTTCTTTTCGAAGAGCTTTTCATTCCTTAAGAGTGCGTTTACCTGTTTGTGTGAATCCATTTCTACTTTATTATAGCCTCTTTTGGAGATATTTTGTATTCCTTCAACGCCCATTAGATAAAGCATCTTACTTAGATCAGGGTAATGAAGGCCAGCTACATTTTTAACTAGAGATTCCACAATAACCGATAAGGTTTATTATCTAAGTTTGAGTATTCCACCTTTCTTTTCTGAGCTATCATTAGTTTCCTGCCCAAGACCTTAATAGCCTCCGCTTGTTCAGCATTGATGCCTATATTGGCACTGTTGCCCAATATTTCAATTAATTCATTGATGGATTCTTGTAAATCTATTTTTTGTTTGGGTGATAATTGAAACAAAGATTCGCTTAAGTTAGCTAGTTTTATCACTATTGTATTGTCTAATAAATCAATATCAGGGGGCTTCTCGCCCCCCTCATACGGGCGGCATGCTTTACAAACTACCTAACCTCAACCTTTTATTGATGCAAATTTATGAAAAAGCAAAGCGGAAATAGGATTTTAATTGCAACAGCAAAGCAGACTATTAAAGTACGTATGGTTTAAAAACTCACCAGCTTTAAAAACAAGGCTTTGGTATAAGAAAAAGAGTTCGAGAAAATTTTCGACCTTACCTCCAACCACACCAAAAACCCAAGAGACCCCTTCATATAATGATATTAATAAAACATGCCGAAACTACAAACAGTGAAAAGTGTTACAACATCTTTATACAAACTCCAAAACATTACACTAACTTTACCTTCACTTACTTCGAAAAGACATGCTTGAAAAATAATTAAAAAGTAACATGTGTCGCCATCTACAAACTAAACATAGAACATGGAACTTAATTTGATTTTAGCGTTCTGTAAGATACAGAGTAGGACTCTATAACAGGTAAGTATTTATAATAGGAAAGTAGATTTATAATACCCCTTCTCGCTAAAATCATTTAAAACTTACAACCATAGATTCCAATGGTCAGAAGCTAAAATACTTTATAATGACGAGCACTGGTAGAAAAGCAAATTCGTATTCATCGAACCTAACGAAGAATTCTTTAGCAAGCCGTATTGATATTGCAGACGTTTAGAGACCTTAACTCTCGCACACGAACATTTGTCGCTTTGCCGCCTAACTTTCACGTGACTCTGCTCTATGTGCTCGTAGTTAGACTAAGTTCTTATGTTATACTTGATAAAGATCGGAGATGCATCGCTGATCAAAACATTGTGAACAATTTATATTAAAGACAATGCAAGCCTGACAAATAAATGAATTTTGTTCATAATTATTGTTGAATATCCTCTAGAATATTAGAGGAACATTTTGAGGGTTCATACTCTATTAATCATTGCCCAATAGGTAATATTATGCTTCTGAATCTCAAACATTTTAAATGTCAGCATTCAATTTTTAAGATTAGGCTTATTGAAATGTTTTATTATTTAAATTTATTATATTCGAAAACATATAATTGTTTTTTATTTTTCTCATTAAATCTACATTTTCCATTAATACATTTTTTGTTAAATTAGCAACATGATTACAGTACTTGTGCAATTCAAGTACATGACACTAGTACAATTCAAAGAACATAATGGAAAACTTTACGAATCATGTCTTTTTTTTTAAGAGAGAAATTAGAATTCTGTCATTACTATTAAAATAAAATAAAAATATTAGGGTCAACCCTACCAAAGAAATATCCGTTCCGGGATCAGATCTAGCAGATATTCAAATGGATTCAGTCAATAAAAGCACCAGTTATAAAGTCACAATTGGGCAGTGCTTCTAAAATAGAGTAAGTGATAATATATTTTAATTCTTTATATAATAAAATAAAATTCAGTTTTTTGAATGAATTTTGATAACAAAACTGTTAAGAATTTTGTTAAATTAAGAAATTCAATTATTTTAAATAGTAAAGAAAAATTAAAGCTTTGGTTTTCACAAATATAACTATAGGATACTTATTTAATTAAGGTTTGATTAATTTTTTTCGACTTGTCTTAGTAAAATTATGTATTGTTAATAATAAAAAAAAGGAAGTTATAAAACTTAATAAGAAAAACTATTTAAATTTTTGTCATGATGAGAAGTAAGTATATTATTAGAACATTATTTATATTATCTAAAATCTTAATATTAAATAAGTATACAGCACCTCATTTCATTTTTCATAATTAGGTATTGTCGCAAGTAAACTTAAGCATGTTTTAAAAATATACTGCCACCTTCTGATCAGTCTTGTATTATTATTTAGGAATAAGTATAACATTTGAACTTATGAAGCTATAGAATTTTGTAGGTAATACATACAATTTTAGTTTACAGAATAATAATGTATAATACGGTTACTTAATGATTTTTAATCAAACATTATTTTTTTATTTTTTTATGTTTGTTGTGTATTTAGGCATGACACTTGTTTTAGTTCTAGGTCTCAGACAGGATCCTCCACTTGTACGCTTTCTGAAACTGAATACCATTAAGGCCTGGAAAATGACAAGTCGGCCAGCTAATTAAAAAAAATTTGGAATTGAAATAAAGCTACTTTCTGCAGTCAAATGGAAAAAAGGTAACTAAGAATTCAAGATAAGGTAACAAATAATGGGTAGTGGTATATGTGGAAGTTACAATGCTAAACTTGTATTTTAGAAATTGATAAAGATTATCTCTGTACTTCACAGTGGGCGGCTCATTACAGCCACAGTATCTAGGTTCCATTGAGCTTCTTTTATGTCTTCTCTAGGGGTATCTACCACCCTAGTCAAATTTTATAGTATAGGCTATTCTTTTGCCTTGGGGCAACCCATTAAGAGGTGATAGGCCTGTATTCCCCAGACTGATTTGGTATGATTGATAAGACAACAGGATATGCACAAAGTACATGTGAAACTGGTTACAACCTTTACAAAGATAAGTGTTACTAGGCTTCATAATTCCTTAACTGACAGCATTTAGTCAGAATTCCTGCTTCCAATCATAAATTTCTCTTCGACGACGTCAAGAAGGTTTCTAGGTCCTCCACTTTACATATCAGCGGTGGGCTGGCACTATCTTGTTTAAATTAGCAAATATTTACACTTGTACAGAGTTGTCAACTAACTCTGGCATATTCATAAACCAAAATCTTAATATGGTTGAGATTACAAAACAAAAAAACTCTATACTTTCAGGATCCAATCAAAACAACTTTCATAAATGAAAATAACTATTTAACATACATATAAAACCGGTTAGAAGGGTATCATTTATACTAATTTTGACAAAAAATAGGTATAAGATTTATCAAAGCAAAAAGGGCAGTATCGACTTAAAAATTTTAAATATAAAGGATGATGACTACATTTGAAATGTTGTAGTTTTTAATGTCCTGATCAAAAACTCTCATGACTACAACTCAATCATGCTTCTAGTTTTGGATCTACGGTGTGGTAAACTTTGACCAAATCCCTTATAAAATACATGGAAAAAACCGGATAGCATATTCTTTATATACAAGGCATAAACATTCACCCTGTTGATCGGAAACAAAGCGTTTTACGAACCTATGTTCATGTAAAACTTTTTTCTTATTTTGGGAAGTATTATACTAAACGTTAAAAAGACTTATTTTATGGCATCCTGTTTTTTCTATGTATTTTATATGAGATACGGTCAAAGTTTAAGACATACATCAAAACTTAGTCGCATGATTGAGTTGTGGTCAGATTTTAATCAGGATATTGAGAGTTAAAACATATCAAAATTTCAGAAAAATCGGTTTCCTCAAAAATTTATAGGATGTATGTGATATCCTTTAGTTAATGTGATAAGCTTAATACCTTAGCCCATTTTATTTATTTTTAGTACACTAGATTTTACGTTGCTTCGTGTTTAATAGTGTTTCGTCTTTAAGTTATTCTCTATCAAAATCCACAATTTCATTAGTTTTTTACTATTTTTTAAGATACTAAATAATGCTAATTTTAGGTAGAAAACACAATTAAAATATCCTAGTGATGCATATTAGTGTATCATTTTATTCTCGTCAATGTCTCAAACTGGTTGCCTGAAAAATACAAAATAGCGCAGTAAACTGAAGATAATGTCATTAGTATTGTAATAGCATACTTTACCTATTTGTGAATAACCTGAAAACTAAGTTGCACCGAAAGTGGGCTTACGCATTAAGCTTGCCGTAGTTACAGAGACGCCTAACCCTTCAAATACTGAACTGAGAATTAAAATGTCTTTCAAATGAGGTACAACTAGCCCCTTCTTTACATGTAATACAGGATCGCTAGTATGCATGAAAAGGCAAACTATTTTCAAAAGTACTTGAAGTAAAAAATATTAAAAATGATGGGTTTATAGTAGTCAAAAATGTACTATAAAAAAAATTAAAGCAAAACTGATTATGCAGAGTTCCTCAAAAAGTCATAACAAAGCAAAGTCGCTTCTTTTTTTATTGTAAATATACTAGGATTTAAACATTTAAAAGAGTAAAAAAGTACTGCTGTCGATAATATTAAATTACACTTTTATTGCAAATAGGTTAAACATAGCTTTTTAAACTATTTTTGTTGCCAAGAGTTACTTTTGATTAGTTCGTCTCTATGACGAGCTCCAGCAATAGAGATGAGGGCATTGGAAATGTCTTCTAAAAACTTAAATATTTGTTCTTCAGTAAATATTTTGGACTTTTTTTACGGGATATCCAACGGATTTTCGTTCCAAAAACACAAATATTTGAATATTTGCTAATATCGATATTTTCATTGACTGCTAACGAGAACTTTCTCCTTTTTATTAAAATGGGCATAATGTAAAGATATACCGTATTTGATTGACACCATTTCTTAAACTTCTTGTAAACGTTTTTGTATTGCTTTTTTGATTTTTCTGGCAACAAATCTAGCGGAGCATATTTCGTCACGTTCAGTATCTCAGGAGAAGTATTATACAAATCATCATAGCTTTTTATCTTAAATTGTGTACAAATAGCAGCATGTCCCGAAAAGGTCGAGATAGAGACCTCTGACATATCAGGAAATTTTTCTTTTAGAGGTCTTCAAAATAAATTTAAATTTGTTGCATTTAAAATTCAAAAGTTCAAGCTCCTCTCGCCACCTACAGAAAAGAAAAAAAGCTGATTTGGTGGTAAACATGCAACTTCCAAATTTAATTTTTTTTTCTTTCTAGTACTCAAGATATTAGTTAGCCCAGACTAAAACTTTTATTTGGAACAAAATGTTAATAACTCTTTTTATTGTGACTTTAAAAATGGTGACTTCCAAACCATTTTCTGTGCTATAATAATTGGGAGTCTATATTTAATGATGATCTTCAATCACTGTTAAAATTTTTTAAAGGTTTTTGATTACTTTGAAGCTTTTGTACCCCTAAAATATACCTATATATTTTAGTCAGATAACAGAATAAGAATTTGGTTCTCTCTTGAACTAGAATGTCTCACATTTCATAAAAATTACCTCATAAACATACTATGATACAATTGACAATGATTTGAAAATGTTTTTGTTACAGCTAATCTTTTTTCAAAATAATTTTGTTCAGTTTATTGAGCACTAATCTAAGTACTGGCCCTGATAGTATTTCAAATAGGGTATTACAAGTTTGTTCACACAGCGTGTATTTACCTTTATTGTACTAATTCCAGAACTCCCTTCAATAGGGTGTTTTCCCCAATATTTAGAAACCTTATTATATGTACTCTGTCCATAAATCTAGTAGTAAAAATAGTGTTAAAAATTACAATCTTATAAGCATTCTATCAGCAATACTGAAGTTAAGTTATTTCAGTCTTGCATTGAAGGTATTTTACTAGTGAGCCAACAGCTTGGATATAGCTCTGGCAAATCTTTTGATATCATTATATCATTTTATTTCTATTTGTATATAACATATTTAACGCCTTTGCAAAGTGTGCTGAGATGCCCACATATATATATATATATATATATATATATATATATATATATATATATATATATATATATATATATATATATATATACAGGTGGCCCATAAAACGTACCGCAAGGCATAACGGCCAGGGTAATTTTTTTTTTCAAAAAACCCAAAAACACATCAATTTTGTTTGTGAGGGGGACAACTTTTGCCCTTAAAATGATCGCAAAATTTTCAACCCTCTAAGCGGGGGTGTCATCCCCCAAACTTTTTCAAATGGGAAGAGGGGTCAAGTGGTACCGCAATGAAAAGGGCTTTCTATTCTCTATACATTCCCGCTTTGGTTTTGAAAATATCAAGTCATTTAGAAAATATGAAGGATTGAAATTTGAAAAATACATTTTTCAAAAAACGCATAAATTGAATTAAATAAAAAAAAACTTACCATATTAATGAAGCAAATGCTGAAAATGTTGCCCGTATCCATACAGTAATACAAATTAGCTTCAAATAAACATTCTGAACTTCGCGACAAACGTCAATAATTCGTGTTCGCATCTTCTAATGAGGCAAGTGGAGTGCTATACACTTTACTTTTTATGTGCCCCCATAGAAAAAGTCTAAAGGAGTCAAGTCGGGTGACCGGGGAGGCCACTCAATGGCATCCCTTCGTCCTATCCACCGCCCGGGAAAGTTAGTGTTTAAATAATTACGCACATTTTGAGAGTAATGTGGAGGTGCACCGTCTTGTTGAAATATCAGTTCCGCTTCAACGTATCCAGGATTATTTTCGATGATGTCAGTTAGGGCTGGGTCGATGGTATTTTCCAGTAAATCTAAGTACATATCACCTATTAGAGTTCCAGGAAGAAAAAAAGGACCCACAATAGAATTTCCAAAAATACCAGCCCACACGTTCAATTTCTGAGGATGTTGTGTGTGCACCTCGTGAAATACCCTGGGGTTGTTCTCAGCCCAGTACCGACAGTTATGCCGATTAACTACACCGTTCAAAAAGAAAGTGCACTCATCCGAAAAACACACATTGAATAGAAAATTATTATTATTGGCCACTCGTTCACTAATAGTTTCACAAAATTGCAAGCGGCGATCAAAATCGTCTTCGTTGAGTTCTTGTACCAACTGAATTTTATACGGGTGGAAATGGTGTTTTTCCAATATTCTTTGGACACTTGTACGATTCACGCCGGTCTCATTGGCTAATTTTCTTGTACTCAGCGTACTATCCACGGCAACTTGGCCCAATACAAAGACCTCCATAGCTTCATTTACTACAGGATTTTCCATCTGCCTCTTTTTATTCATAAGGGATCCAGTTTCGCGAAATTTTGCTACTAACTCGCGAACAATTTTGCCGGAAAGGTGTTTTTCAGGATGTCGTTCATTAAATATCTGCGCAACCCGATTGCCACATTCATTATTTTTAAAATAAAGTTCGATTATTTCCACTTTTTCTGCAAGTGAGTACACCATAATTATTGATAAAAAATTTAATGATATTGAGAAATTTAAACGCACAAGTTACAGAACAGCTATCTAGCAACTACCGCACCTGATCGTTGTGGCATGTCAAATCACTAAAATCAGCAGTAAACATCTAAAATAACAGGACAAAAATAGCGAATTTGAAGAATTTATCCTTATCATTTACTCTGATAATTTGTAAATAAACATTTTAAATTTCAATCCTTCATATTTTCTAAATGACTTGACCGATTTTCAAAACCAAAGCGGGAATGTATAGAAATAGAAAGCCCTTTTCATTGCGGTACCACTTGACCCCTCTACCCATTTTAAAAAGATTGGGGGAGGACACCCCCGCTAAGAGGGTTGAAAATTTTGCGATCATTTTAAGGGCAAAAATTGTCCCCCTCATAAACAAAATTGACGTGTTTTTGGATTTTTTGAAAAAAAAATTACCCTGGCCGTTATGCCTTGCGGTACGTTTTCGATGGGCCACCCTGTATATATATATATATGTATATATATATATATATATATATATATATATATATATATATATGTATATATATATATATATATATATATATATATATATATACAGGGTGCCCCAAACTCGTTGGTTCGTTAGCCGTAACTCCAGATGTAGCCGTGGAATTTTATTCAAATTCGGAACGGAGATAAGAGGTCAACTGAACTCTCAAAGCAAAATATTTTGACATTTCTGTTATTTCCGGTTTGAGCGGAAGTGACGTCACCTTTGTTATCTTAAATGGGACACCCTGTATTTATTAATTAATTTTGTTTCGTTGTTTAATTCTGAACATTTTTTTATAACATACTTGTACCTTTATCTTTAACCGTTTTTGAGATAATTGAGATTAAATAAAAATTGGAAGAAAAGATGGCACTAATTAAATGGCAATTTTTTAAAAACTATTAAACATAAAGAGACAAAAATTTGGTGGGTTGAAATATTAATATGACCCGACAAGATAAATGTCATATACATTTATTTTATACAGGGTGGCTCAAAAATCGTATCATGTTAACACATTTTTTTTTTGCAATAAATATGATTTTTTTAAATGGAACACCCCGTATATTTTCTAAGTAATGTTTTCTCTGTAGAATGCTTATTTCAAAAAGTTATAATGTTGTGTATACCCATCTTCAACGGTTTTTTAGATATTCGTACTAAATATCCTAAAATTTGTGAAATTTAGTAGCTGTCTATGATATGACAGGTTTTAGCAAAACAAACTATCGTTGACTATCAGAAGAGCAACTTAGTCAACTACAAAATTTTACAAAACGTTTCGAGTTTTGCTTTCGTTATGATTAGTTTATGAAAGTAGACATTACTTTATTACCATGTTATCATAAGGTGAATAAAGGGTATTGAAAATTCAGAATATTTGCGTTAATTAAAAAGGACCTATAATTACTCACGTTCTGATATTTTAAATCTGTTTATTATTCATAAAAAATACAATCGAATAGAAGCAAGAACATGTACAACATTTAACTAACAATATCCCTATCTACCATCACTAAACGAAAGAAAATTCAGAAAAGTTGAAGTTAATTTAAAATGCTGACGGTTTTAAACAAACAAATTTAGGTTAGTTTAAAAAGTGAATGAAAAGGTTAAAGTTAGATACAATATTAACATAAAAACGGGTTTGGCGGCAATAAGTATTACGGACAAAAGCATTAAAACTAATACGTCCATTAAAACAATAACAAAAATAAATATTATTCCAAACACTTTTTTAAACATCAATATGAATAATGATGAAAATAATGTTACTTATCGAAAATGTCCTCCATTTGCCGCTAAACATTTCAAAATAGCTGTTTCAACATGCTGAGTGGTAGCTCTTCTAACTTTTTCACCGTCTAGGTTTCGAAAAGCTACGCGTACCCATTAAATCATCCTTGGAAGTAACTGGCGTTTGATAAATCCTTTCCTTGATGGTATCCCACAGATAAAAATCTAATGGTGTAAGATCAGGTGACCGAGGTGGCCATAACCAAAGACCCATTCGTCTAAACCACCTGTCATCGAAAAAGTTATACAACAAAGTTGAAATTTGTTGAGTGCAATGTGCCGGTGCACCATCTAATTGATACCAGCAGGATGACCTTACGTCAGGGGTTAAAGTATTTAAAAATGGCCCTAAAGTATTGTTAAGAATATCTGAATACTTTTCTGAATTAATATTTTCATCGTAGATGCAATACTGAAACTTATTGTCTGTCCATTAGTATACAAAAAACATTGAAGCCAAATTTGTCTTGAAATCCTCTTTCCTTTATAAAATGTGGGTTTTCTTTTGCCCAAAAATGAGAGTTCCTTCTGTTAAAAATTCCTTCTCGTGTAAATTTTGACTCGTCCGACCAAATAACTTTTTGTACAAAACTAAGATCTTCCTGCATTTTTATTAAAAACGTCTCGCAAAACTCAACGCGCTGAATAGCATCTCCCTCTCTTAAAAATTGAGCTGTTTCGAACTTATAATTGTGCATTCCGTTTTTGTTTAAAATTCTTTCAATAGACGAATAGGAAATTCTCAAATCACTTTCTGCACAGTAAATCGAAGTGGAGGGTAAGCTTCAAAATATCCTAAAACGTTAATGGTATTGTCTTCATCGCCAGTAATCGGACTAACCTGAATCCGTTCGGTTTTAATATCGCCATGGTTTTTAAAATTAGCCTCAAATTTTCTAAATTTTCTTTCGTTTATTGGTGGTAGTTGGGGATATCGTTCGTTAAATGTTCTACATGTTCTTGCCATTACTCGATTACATTCTCCATGAATAATAAACAGATTAAGAATATCAGAATGTGAATAATTATTTGCCATTTTTGAAATTAGGAGAAGAAAAGGTCAAAGCTTGTTACTGTTCTGACAGTCAACTGTACTTTTCTTTTTCCAGAACCATATTATGCATAACCAACTACTAAATTTTACAAATTTTAGGATATTTAGTACGTTCCAGTATAAAAACCTGAATATCTAAAAAACCGTTGAAGATGGGTATAGTAACACTATAACTTTTTGAAATAAGCATTCTACAGAGAAAACATTACTTAGAAAATATACAGGGTGTTCCATTTGAAAAATCATAGTTATTGCAAAAAGAAAATGTGTTAACATGATACGATTTTTGAGCCACCCTGTATAAAATAAATGTATAATATGACATTTATCTTGTTGGGTCATATTAATATTTCAACCCACCAAATTTTTGTCTCTTTATGTTTAGTAGTTTCTAAAAAATTGCCATTTAATTAGTGCCATCTTTTCTTCCAATTTTTTATTTAATCTCAATTATCTCAAAAACGGTTAAAGATAAAGCTACAAGTATGTTATAAAAAAAATATTCAGAATTAAATAACGAAACAAAATTAATTAATAAATACAGGGTGTCCCATTTAAGATAACAAAGGTGACGTCACTTCCGCTCAAACCGGAAGTAACAGAAATGTCAAAATATTTTGCTTCGAGAGTTCAGTTGACCTCTTATCTCCGTTCCAAATTTGAATTAAATTCGAAGGCTACATCTGGATTTACGGCTAATGTACCAACGAGATTGAGGCACCCTGTATATATATATATATATATATATATATATATATATATATATATATATATATATATATATATATATATATATATATATATATATATATATATATATATATATATATATATATATATATATATATATATATATATATATATATATATATATATATATATATATATATATATATATATATATATATATATATATATATATATATATATATATATATATATATATATATATATATATATATTATATATATATTCCACGTGCCTCCAGAATGTCGCCACATATTATCACACAGTTGCGTCATTCACAGAAACCAACATCAGCAGTTTCCAAGAATTGCGAGAGTACGCTCAAACACCGTCAGCAGTCTCCATGGAAGCCAGCGGATGCTTGCCGGTTTCCCACGTACCTCAGCAAGATTTTTAATATAAATAGACTATGTAGATTTTATTAAAAACAGTATAATATTATTCTTTTAAGTTGTAACAATAATTAATGTCCATTTGATTTCCAAAGTTGTGAACATATTGTTTTATTTTATTTTAATAAAAAGTGTTTTTTAAAAAGTGAATTTTTCAAATAGTGAGAACAATTTGGCGCAGTCGGTAGGATTCGTTTAAACGCTATTAGAACAAGAAAAAGGTCTGACTGGTAGCGGCGGATTCCAATCCCTTAACGGAACAAAAAGAACCTGAGAAGTCCTCACTCGTAAAGCTTGGAGCCACATCGAGAACAAGACAACCCAGATGCAGATTACGATTACGTAAGAATCGTCTCGTATTTGATTTTATTTTTCTATACTGTTCGATTTTTCAAATAGGATTTAAACATATTATTATTTCCCTTACCATTTGTTTTCTTAAATTACAAAAAGGAAAACTATTTATTATTTTTGTTAAGATATTCTTAATAACTTAACGTTTTCATTTTACTCGTTTTTGATAAAACCTTTTTATTTTTAACGCATCTACATTTAAAATTCAAAATGTCTCTCGATAATACCCAAACAACCATTGAAATTGAACCTTATAAACTTTCTGAAATTTTTTCCATTGTACCCGAATTTGAAGGTGATCAAATTTCTTTAAGCAATTTTATAACCGCATGCGATTGTGCATACGACATGGCAACAACGCAACAAAAAGTGTTTTTAGTTATTCACATAAAAAACAAGCTCCGTGGTAGAGCAGCTCAATTAATTAGTTCAAGGAATCCAAGTTCATACCTTGAAATTAAACAATTGTTAAATTTACACTTCGGTGATTCAAGGGATCTTACTTCCCTTATACACGATCTGCAGCGATTAAGACAACTTCCTAATGAGTCGCCCCTTACATTTTTTAATCGACTTCAGGTCCTGAACGCTAAAATGCATGCCAGCATACAAAAGTCCCCACTCCTACATTCAAAAGAACAAAAAGATGCTCAGACCATGTTAATTGAAACTATGACTCTTAATACACTTCTTACCGGTCTAGAGCCACGCCTAGGACAACTTATCCGTGCTAGTAATCCAACGTCACTTTTAGAAGCACAATCAAGAATTCGGAGAGAACTTCAGCTTTCGTATTTCGAAAATCAAAAAGTTAATAAACCAACTATTCCGAAACCCAGTCCTCAGTTACCTAGACCACACCAGCCACAACAATTAAAGTGTTCCAATTGTAACAGAATTGGTCATACAATATCTCAGTGCAGGCAACTTTCTTCTAATTTTCCCCAAAATAATAATTTCCAACGACCCATAACAAATTCTAATTTTCAAAGACCCGCAATAAACTCGAATTCTCAAAGATCACAATATCAACCAAATTTTTCGCAACAAAATAGACCAAATAATCCTAGCCAAAATACAAACCAAGCACAATTTAGGCCATCAATAATTCAAAGAAATCCCAATTTTCAACCAGCTAAGACGCATCATGTTAATACAAGACAAGAATGCTCCTCAGAGAATTATTTGCCCGAATACGATCAGTACACCGCCGAAAACGGCAATCCCAGTTTTTACGATTTTTTCCAACCAGAGGAAGAATCTTATCAAGATATAAACTATTCAAATGACACTAGTAATTACCAGGATTTTCTTACGCCCCTTACGAATACCGACCCTCCAGACAATTCACCCCAGAACCCAATGACCGAGATCCAATCGAGAATAGAAACACTAAATCTAGAGAATATGGATCCAAATCTCAATTTCCCGGAACAAGCGTTTCTTTAAGTCCTCTTCTTACTGTAAATTCCAAGAATCTATATTATATCGATGACGCATCAAAACAATTCAAACTTCTCATTGATACCGGTGCAGGCATTTCTATATTTAAGGAAAACACCGTACAAAAATTTCCTACACGATTTCCCGAAAATGTCACTATTCAGGGAATTACCGATGAAAAACTTTCAATATCCCAATCTACACTCATACCTTTTACTATTGGTGACCCACACAAAGTGTATATTTGCAATTTAGATATAGATTTCGACGGTATATTAGGATTGGATTTCTTGGAACATTATGAATGTATTGTAGATCTGAAATCAAAACAACTTATTACAAATTTTAAAACTATGCCCCTTCACAAAGTAACCACAACTACAGCCATATCAGATGTACAAGAATGCATTAAAAACCGTAATAAAGTTTCTATAGAGGCTAGAACTGAAAAAATTTTCAAACTCAAGTGCGAACTATTTAATACGGATGCTATACTTCACGCATATGTCAAAGAAAATGTGAGATTGCCAAATGCCCTGGTTAAGGTTAATGAACGCGGTGAATTTTTTACATCTATAATTAACTCAAATGCTATAGAAAAAACAATCGACTTTTCAAATTTAAATATCGAACCTTTTGACCATGGAATTGATACTGAAACAATTTTTAACTTAAATACCTACCTTATACAAAACGCAGTTTTAGATAGGCGCTCAATTATTAAAGACCAGTTACGCACCGAACATTTAAACAACGAAGAAAACGATTTAATAACTAACCTATGTCTCGAATTTTCCGATATCTTTTATTTAGAAGGCGATAATTTATCTTTTACCAACGAGATCAAACATTCTATAGATACTAATAATTCAAGGCCCGTATTTACCAAATCATATAGATATCCTCACATTCATAAAGAAGAGGTAAAAAGCCAGGTAAATAAAATGTTAGAGCAAGGAATTATTCGCCAGTCCATCTCTCCATGGTCCTCCCCGGTTTGGGTTGTTCCCAAAAAATTGGATGCCTCCGGAAAACCCAAATGGCGTGTAGTTATAGACTACCGCAAGCTGAACGAGCTTTCTATAGCTGATAAATATCCTCTTCCGAACATTTCCGACCTTCTCGATCAATTAGGGAAATGTCAATATTTCACAACCCTCGACTTGGCTTCTGGTTTCCACCAGATCGAGATCAATCCAAAAGACATCGAGAAAACTGCCTTCTCTGTTGAAAATGGCCATTACGAATTCGTCCGTATGCCATTCGGTTTAAAGAATGCCCCGTCCACATTCCAAAGAGTCATGGACAACATCCTTCTCGGTATTCAAAATGAACGTTGCTTAGTGTATATGGATGACATCATCGTGTACTCTCCAACAATACATGAACATATTTCAAGACTAACAGAAGTCTTCAAGCGTCTCCGCAAAGCCAACTTAAAGATCCAACCTGATAAATGCGAATTCCTTCGAAAGGAAGTTGCTTATCTAGGACACCTTATTACCCAAAGTGGAGTAAAACCTAATCCAAGCAAAGTTGAATGCATTCAGAAATTTCCTATGCCAACAAATCCTAAAGAAATAAAGTCATTCTTAGGTCTTGCTGGATATTACAGACGCTTCATCCCAAATTTTGCCAAAATATCAAAACCCCTGACCAAGTTATTACAAAAGGACGTCCCATTCACATTCGACGCGGAATGCAAAACCTCATTTTCTGACCTGAAAAAGGCACTTACATCGGACCCAATCTTAATTTACCCCAATTTCGAAGAAACTTTCTTGCTAACCACAGACGCTAGCGCATTCGCTATTGGAGCCGTCTTATCTCAAGGTCCCATCGGAAAAGATCTTCCGATAGCATATGCATCTCGAACTCTGTGTAGTGCTGAAACAAAGTATTCTACCATAGAAAGAGAATTATTAGCCATTGTATGGGCTGTCAAACACTTCAGACCATATCTTTTTGGTCGAAAATTTGTTTTGGTAACAGATCATCGCCCTTTGACTTGGCTATTTTCAATTAAGGACCCCGGCAGTCGCCTAGCTCGCTGGCGCCTTAAACTCGAGGAATATGATTACAAGATTGAATATAAACCCGGCCGAATAAACAAAAACGCAGACGCCTTATCACGTATTAAAATTAACCATTTTAAAAATTGCTCAGATTTTCAATCAACCATCGCTATTTACGCCTCAAATGAAGACGACTTTAATAACAGACCCTCGACCAGCAAACAAAATTCATTTTCAGAAATAATAACCGAAAACGATCTAGACGATAATGAAATAACCGACGAATACAATAGATTTGTTAATTTATACAAGACAAAATCAATCATCGATTATTCCAAAATCGAAATTTCCAATGATCAATTTTTGGACAAATCAAACAAAAATATTGTCACTTTCTTTTGGCAAACTAAAATGGAAGATTTTCATTTTAAAATTATAGAGGACCTATTTGAGGAAAACTATGATTTTGCCCCGCTTACGGTAAACACCCTGTCTAGTAAGAGTGTAAAGGACCGCAAATATTTCATAATACCCTTGTCGTATAATACTGATACCGTAGTCCAGCAGCTTTTCTATATTATCTATAAATGTCAAGATAAATTCGATCTTTCTAAAACCTATTGTATCGAAAATAATTTACAACTTCCCATCCTCGAAATATTTTCATTCATTTTCTCTGATAAAGATATTAATTTAAAAATATGCCATAACCTCGTAAGAACCCCAGACCCGGATGAAATACCCACAATTTTAGATCAACACCATACTGGCAAAAAGAATCTTCATCGCGGTATTAATGAAACTGTCAAACGCATTCGACAAAAATACAATTGGACCGGACTAACTAAAGATGTCGAAAAACTCATTCGAAGCAGTGAAATCTGCCAAAAAGTTAAAATCTGTAGGAAAAATCTTAGTACGCCCCTAGTCATAACAGAAACTCCAAAAACTGCATTCGAAAGAATCAATATTGACATCTTCGAGTATCCAACTCGTAACTCTGCCCTTACGATCCGAGATGAGCTAACCAAGTTCACACAGGCGTACCCAACATCGGATAAAAAAGCCTCAACGATTGTCAATACACTCCTGCTATTCTTTCAACATTATGGAACTCCCCTACGGATCCACTGTGACCATGGCCGTGAGTTTGATAACACATTAATGAAAGACCTGTGCACACTCTATGACGTCAAGTTAACCTTTTCAAGTGTTAGCCATCCGCAATCAAATGGATCGCTCGAAAGATTCCACGCCACTTTAACCGAAATGATTAGGGTTCACACAGCAGAACATCCCGAGGAACACCCATTCAATATCCTCCCCTATTCAGTCATCTGTTATAATAACACAAAAAACAAAACTCATGGATTCACCCCTTATGAGCTGATATTCGGCCATACGTCTAGCCGACCCCCAGAAACCTTATATAATCAAGAACAACTTATCTCCAAATACATCCGAAATCTAAATAATAAAATGGAAACATATTACAAAATCGCACGAGCTAGAACAAACGCCCAAAAGGAAAAATCAAAAATCAGATTCGACAAATCAGTCTCCGATAAACAACCCGATTATAAAGTTGGTGACAAAGTATATGTCAAAGAATCGCAAATTAAAGACAAAAGTGAAAATAAATTCAATGGCCCCTTTCAAATTATCGAACTTTACCAAACTTCAGCTAAACTTAAAAACCTTTCTACAAACCAAATTTCCAAAATAAATTTTGATAGGCTAAAGACATACTATGACTAGTCTATTTTTTTTCCAGACTCCTTTGGCTTATTCCAGCCGTCTTCTCCCAATACTTCTTCACACCAATCAACAATACCGTTGGACTATTTTACCATGAGGAAAATTTTGTCAAAATTACTAACGATAAGTGGACGTTACTCGTATACAAAGATTTACAACCCCTTAAAGAAACTATACAAAACAACGACAAATTACTTACTACACTCAGTGACGTGTTGAATGACCCATCCCCTAGAACTGTATCTTTTAAAATAGAAATTAAAACACATTTGAGCTTATTAACCCAAATTTCAAACGCAGTTAATCAAAAATATAGAGAAATCATGGCAGATACAAAAAAGTTATCTTATAGGAACAAACGCGGATTAATAAACGGCATTGGTAGTATTTTTAAATCTATCACAGGCAATTTAGATTCAGCCGATGGCGAATATTACAATGCATGTATAAACAAAATCACGCGAGATGAACGCGAACTTGAAAGCTTACTTAAAAATCAAATATCGGTAACTTCATCTGTAATTAAAAACTTCAATTCCACCATTCAAAAGATTCAAATTGATGAAGAAACCTTCAACCAAGACATAGATATTATACAGAGCGCTATCATGAACATATCTGATGACTTAGCGTTTTACGAAGGGCAAATTAAAACTCTAAATCTTTGCGAAGCTTTAATGGAAAGTTATGTTTTTCTAGAAGATTCTTTAAACGATATTATAAATGCCATCACATTCGCTCGTTTGAAAATTCTTCATAGTTCTATAATAACTCCAGGAGATTTGATCACTTCTCTCCAAGGGATATCGCGTTCTCTATCAAAAAATAATCTTCCTCTCCCTATATATTCATCAAATATTGCCAATTATATTGACTTAATTGAATTAGAATCATACCAGTCCGATAATAGGATTGTGTTCGTTCTTAAAATTCCTCTAACTGAACCAGAATCATACACTTTGTATCGAATTTTTCCTATTCCTATTATGGACAATCGAACAGGTCTTTTTCACATAATACCAACAACAAAAAAATACATTGCGCGAGATGACGACGCCTTACTATATGTACTACCACAAGACATCTCCAGCTGCAAGCCACTCGAGACGCACACTAAGATCTGTTCAGACCTTCTGCAATATCCAATCGACAGGGATGCTATCTGCGAAGCACAGCTACTCAGGCAGCAGAACATACTACCGAAAACCTGTCAAACATCGATATTGCTAGTCACCGATTACCACGTCCAAGAGATCTCCACGAACTACTGGCTTATCTCAGTTTCCGAGCCACTTCCTGTAACCGTAAAATGTGGAACCAGGAATATAGAAACCCAGATCCTGAAGACGAACTCCCTTCTTAAGTTACAACCAAACTGTAACGCTTTTATTGGAAGCACAAGAATTCATTCCAAGTACCTGGTGGAGGAATATAAAAATGTAACCTATAAAAGCCATCCTGTTCAGATTCCTTTCGAATGCTGCAAACAGTTCCCAGAACAGTCTCAAATCCCAAAGCTCAAACCCTTGAAGCTCAGCAACATCAATGCCGATGACCTGAACGTTGCTCAACACCGCCTAGACCAATACTCAGAAGAGCTAGACAAGTTGATGAAAGAACCCTTCATAACCAAACATATCCATTGGTTTACGATACTCACAATATCAATGGTCGTTGGAATGGCAATCCTCTACATCCTCTGTAAGTGTAGACGTAAGAAGCCACTGAAACTGTCCATAACTGGTAGTCAGGATCCTCCATCACCTCCCAGGCCTAGTCCGAAGCGCTTTGCCCCATACCAGTTGAGAAGACTAATACCAAAAAGGCGAACTAGCATCCATCCAGAAAATACACAAGAAGAGGAAGAAGCATTTGAACTTCAGTCCTAAAAGTAGCTGCAAAGCACCAACTTTTCACTAAAAGGGGAAGCTGTTATATCCGTTTCCCATGACCTTCCACGTGCCTCCAGAATGTCGCCACATATTATCACACAGTTGCGTCATTCACAGAAACCAACATCAGCAGTTTCCAAGAATTGCGACAGTACGCTCAAACACCGTCAGCAGTCTCCATGGAAGCCAGCGGATGCTTGCCGGTTTCCCACGTACCTCAGCAAGATTTTTAATATAAATAGACTATGTAGATTTTATTAAAAACAGTATAATATTATTCTTTTAAGTTGTAACAATAATTAATGTCCATTTGATTTCCAAAGTTGTGAACATATTGTTTTATTTTATTTTAATAAAAAGTGTTTTTTAAAAAGTGAATTTTTCAAATAGTGAGATAACATATATATATATATATATATATATATATATATATATATATATATATATATATATATATATATATATATATATATATATATATATATATATATATATATATATATATATATATATATATATATATATATATATATATATATATATATATATATATATATATATATATATATATATATATATATATATATATATATATATATATATATATATATAGATTTATTGGTATCTCTTTCTTTTCACACATATATTATATATATGTACGGGGTGGCCAACTAAGAATGGACGCCGGCCATAACTCGCTAACCGTTAATCAAATAACTTGGGGGAAAAAAAATTATTAGCTAAATCGACTAAGAGAAATCGCTGGAAAATATTTTGAAGTTCCGCATATGGCCGCTAGGGGGCGCAACTGTTATGGTCAATCAGAAAAAGGGCTGTTTCTTAAAAAATATTCATGTAAAGGTATATTATAAATACTGCCATCGTAAAGAGTAGAAAAATTGTGATTTTTTTGTTAAGGATATTTTGCTCTATCTCGTAAAATGTAGTGGTGGGGGAAGGTCAAACATGTTTTTATTTAAATGTCAATAACTCCGTTATAAGTCAACGGAATTGAACAAACTAGGTCTCGTTTAAAAGAGCCCATCTTAACTAATAATCTGATGTAAAAAAAATCCGATTTGATTTCGCCGTGGTAACTAGAGGGCGCTGATTGACATCACAACAATTATTACGCATTATTTTGAAAATTTTAAATAGCACGCTATATCTCTTTTAACACAATTTAATAGAGGAGGAAATTCTCAATAAGTCAGTGCAAATTTCAGCTTCCTAACTTTTTTCAAACCGGAAATATAAATAAAACAAATATTAGGGCGCTGGGTACGCAACATCTCCCTAATCTGTATGGACATAGCCTACATCACAATAATTCAGTAATAATACCACAGATAATATTCAACGCAAATCGCTAAAAATTATACTAATGTTCTGAAATAACCACCAGGTGGCGCAGTAGACGTTAATAAGCATAGTTTTACTCGCAATTTTACTTTTCTCTATATTTTTTTGTAGTTTACTCTATTTTCAGTAAGTTAGATATTATAAGGTAATAAATAAGAAAAATCCTAATATATTCTACCGTTGCAAATCTCCGTCTTTCTTAAAATCGACAATTTATGCACAAGAATAACAATAAACTAAAAACATAGATAAATAATAATTCCTTAGCAATTTTCTGCTACATCAAGCAAAAAAAATAGTAGGCTGTGAAAACTAAATTGAAAGTAATACGTCAAAAAATAAACAATAGTTTCTTGTCAGTGCCTTTTAGTTGCTATTTATCGTTCTTGAATTTCCTAATAGTATTGCTATCATTTCGCGTTTTTGTCCGAGATTTTCGTGTTTTTTGAGTTTTTCTAGTTGCTGTTGTTCATGTTATTGTTGTAGTTCGTATTTTTCTTGTTCAAGATTTGTTATTGTTCGTGTTGCGTTGTGTTAAGAACAAAATGATTTATACAAATCAAGAACTATTCGACATGATAGGTGTTTATTTTGAATGTTTGAGAAATGCTACGGTTGCTGCAAGAGTATATGCGCAGGAATATCCGCAGAGACGCCACCCAAGTAAAAAGGTTTTTCTTCGAGTGATCCAACGTTTGCGAACCACTGGAAACGTGCATATTCCCGTATACCGCAGACAACGCAGAGGACGCACCGAAGAGAATGTAATTAATGTGCTAGCGTATATCGAGTTTAATCCTCAACTAAGTACTCGAATTATTGCGCTAGACCTAGGAGTAACGCGAACCACTGTTCAAAATATACTCAAAGAGCACAGGTAAGCAACGACATTGCAAATATAAACTGGACATATTTTTTAACAAAAGTCACGTGATTCTGATGTCACATAGGTCTTTAAGCCTAGAAAACCAATAATTTCCTGGAACATCAATTAAATATCTTCATCTTGTTTTAGGTTACATCCATATCACTTAGTGCTGCATCAGGAATTGACTGCTGCAGATTTTGATCACAGACTAAACCATTGTCACTGGCTTTTGGGTGTAATGAGGGAAGATCGGCAATTTCTGAGGCGAATATTGTTCACCGATGAGGCTACCTTCCAGAGCGATGGACGTGTCAATCTTCACAATACACATTATTGGTCCAGAACAAATCCACATTGGATGCGCGAAGTCCAGCACCAAGGCCGTTGGTCTGTAAATTGTTGGGCAGGGATTTTAGGCGGACGAATTATCGGACCATTTTTTTTCGATAATCCATTGAATGGTGAGAGATATCTAAGATTTTTAAGGGAAGAATTGCCGATTTTGTTGGAGGACGTACCTCTGAACGTCCGACAACGATTGGTATACCAGCACGATGGTTGTCCAGCGCACTTCGCCGTCAACGTTCGGGAATTTTTAGATGCCCACTATCCTGGCCGATGGATAGGGCGAGACGGCACCCTTCCATGGCCAGCTAGGTCACCCGACCTAACGTGTTTAGATTTTTATTTATGGGGTCGAGTGAAAGATTTAGTTTTTGCCACCAGACCCACTACACGGGGAAATATGATTCAGCGAATAAGAGACTGTATAAATACTATTTCAGTTGCTGAACTGGAGGCTGCAGTTTTATCAACGCGAGATAGGATGCATAAGTGCATCGAAAACGATGGCCGACAATTTGAACATTTAGGGCGGCATTAATTGAATTATATTTTTATTATCATTTCTTTCACACGTTCCATTTAAATGGCTTTCATTTCCCATTATAATGAAAATTTAATATTGCACTTATTGACTCCTACTGCGCCACCTGGTGGTTATTTCAGAACATTAGTATAATTTTTAGCGATTTGCGTTGAATATTATCTGTGGTATTATTACTGAATTATTGTGATGTAGGCTATGTCCATACAGATTAGGGAGATGTTGCGTACCCAGCGCCCTAATATTTGTTTTATTTATATTTCCGGTTTGAAAAAAGTTAGGAAGCTGAAATTTGCACTGACTTATTGAGAATTTCCTCCTCTATTAAATTGTGTTAAAAGAGATATAGCGTGCTATTTAAAATTTTCAAAATAATGCGTAATAATTGTTGTGATGTCAATCAGCGCCCTCTAGTTACCACGGCGAAATCAAATCGGATTTTTTTTTACATCAGATTATTAGTTAAGATGGGCTCTTTTAAACGAGACCTAGTTTGTTCAATTCCGTTGACTTATAACGGAGTTATTGACATATAAATAAAAACATGTTTGACCTTCCCCCACCACTACATTTTACGAGATAGAGCAAAATATCCTTAACAAAAAAATCACAATTTTTCTACTCTTTACGATGGCAGTATTTATAATATACCTTTACATGAATATTTTTTAAGAAACAGCCCTTTTTCTGATTGACCATAACAGTTGCGCCCCCTAGCGGCCATATGCGGAACTTCAAAATATTTTCCAGCGATTTCTCTTAGTCGATTTAGCAAATAATTTTTTTTCCCCCAAGTTATATGATTAACGGTTAGCGAGTTATGGCCGGCGTCCATTCTTAGTTGGCCACCCGGTACAAGGATATTAAAAGTATCGGCTTAGTAGTTAATTAAAAAATGTCTTGAAAGATTCCTAGATGGGATGACAATGACAATATACATTAGAATAAAACACAATAGACCAGAGTCACAGTAGAGTGATAGTTTCGATTTAAATTGACCTAATTTGTACTTATTAAAATATTTTATGTAGATAGGTTTTATTTTTATACTAGCAGCTACCATTTGTAAATGTCACTGCTGGGCGATGAGTATTAATTTTATTTGCTAATTACGTTGCCATGTTGCTCTGCAATATTAGAATATTACCATAACCTCAACTATTCATTCCTGTATCACACTTGATTTCTTTGTAAAATTAAAAAAGCAATAGTTTTTGAGCTATCGAATTCACATAAGTCATATTCACACACGAACGTAGACACATGCACATGAGCACGCTTCCAGTCGCGCTCACACACACGCATCCGTAAACACACATATTCAGAGATAGTTTCACGTGATTAATGATTTACTTACAAGTTTATTTATTTTTAGGCATTTGTTTCCGGACCGGGCCAGGAAATCCTAGAAAAACTTTTAAGAGGACCTAGGAAACAAAAATATGATCCCATATTAAGATCCTTTGAACTGACATTGTCTCTCAAGTCAATTGGGGCTTACAACCATGTACTACTTTCAATAAATCCTTACCACACTTGTCAACAAGACGTAGGTATATAGAATATCAATTGTTTAGAAAATATTTAAATTATCTTTAAAACAAAGCATTCAAATATAATCTTTTATCTAAGACATCAGATACATAACTATGATACAGGGTTATTTTTTACAATTTGCAACCCCCTGAGGGCCTTATTTTTTCAAGATACAAAGAAATGGTTCCTACGAAAGTTATAGAGAATTTTCTTTAAAAGGTTTAAATGACGGCAATTTTAAAAACGAAAGACGATCAGATCATCACTAAATCACCATCAACTTTATTATTTTAAATGGGACACCCTATATTTTTTGAAATTTCTGTATTCTCATTTTCCCCTTTCCAAAAATATTTAATTTGTCTATATTGGAAACAGTAGTTTTTGACTTTCACAGATATGCAGCCGTACTTAAATCGCGGTACCCTGAAATGATGAAATATCAGCTAAAAACGAAGGACCCTGTTAGACGTGAACGCAATCTACAGATACTTGAATCGTTTTACTCAGGTTGTGGGCGAGGGTGAAGGTTTTAAATATGGAATATCGCTAGGCTTGCTAAAGACTTCTGTGTTTTATTTCTATAAATTTAGTTTTCTCCCAATGATATTCCTTATGAAGGATTTTAACTCCTGGCCATTGGGTTCTATGGTCGTTATTCAGTGACACCCGATCTTGATGTTTCCCTGTTCATTATATGCTTTTGCTGTTCTTTAAAATCTTATTTTAAGGAGTCATTTTGTTTCTCCATTATAAGATTGACCACATTCACAAGGTACCTGATAGATACAATTATATCTGTCATTTGCGTTATTGGGCTTGACTTTAGTTAGTAGGCTTCTCAAAGTGTTTCTTCTTAAAAACTATTTGGATATTGTAGTTTCTTTCTTCGAATTTTTTGGATGTTCCTTCTTCCGCTTCGATTGACATTTGACAGTTCATAATTATTTCGGTTATCAACTTTTCTATAACCATTCTGCTTCAAAGTCATTTTTAATATTACTAATCCTCTTATCCAAAGATTCCTTCAAAAACTACACACTAAGGATGTCAGCAAAGTCCGTAGCAGTCAGACCTCGAGTAGACTTTTCATTGTTTGCCACTAATAGTATTTCAAATTCTGATTTATATAAATATTTGTTGAATACCCCCTACAGCTGAAATTTAGGGAATAATAAGGAAATGGTTAAAAAAAAGTTTTGGTTACTGGAATGAATTTTTTAAACTTCGTTTTCTTGCCATTTTTTTTTACTTATAAATATTGAATACCTTACTTAATGGGTCACCTTTTGCTGATTATGTTTTATTGGCTTTCTGTAACTTATTGCCCCTTATGGCTGGCTCGTGAAAGTTAGGCAGGTTGTGTGCGAGGGTAAAGGTCTTTAAACATATGGAATATGGCTAGGCTTGCTAAAGACTTCTTTGTTTTATTTCTATAAATTTAGTTTTCTCCCAATGATATTCTTTATGAAGGATTTTAACTTCTGACCAACGGGTTCTATGGTCGTTATTGAGTGACACCCCGTCTTAATGTTTCCCTGTTCTTTATATGCTTTTGATGTTTTTAAAATCTTATTTCAAGGAGTCTCTTCGTTTCTCAATTATAAGATTGACCACATTCAGAAGGTACCTGATCGATACAATTATATCTCTCATTTCCGTTATTGGGCTTGACTTTAGTTTGTAGATTTCCTAAAGTGCTTCTTGACTCAAAAGCTTTTTGGATATTGTAGTTTCTTGTTATTTCTTCGAATTTTTTGGATGTTCCTATAAATATGGGCTAGTTATGAGTGAGCCAGTCGGCTGTACTATTGCTTCGATTGACGTTTGCCATTTCATAATTATTTCGGTTATCAACTTTTATATATAACCATTCTACTTAAAGTCATTTTTGATATTACTAATCCTCTTATCTAAAGATTTCTTCTCCATACATAAGGTTGCGGCTCATATACAGACATTAAATAATACCTTGTTTTGTTACCTCAGAGTGGTTAGACATCTGGTTGAGGTACTGTCCTGTGTGAATAGATTTTCTGTAAATGGAATTTTCAAGTTAATGTAATGGATATTTTCATGGTCCAAAAAAAAAAGATTAGCTTGATTTTTTTCCATGGTAAACTTGATAGAAGCAGATATTTTACTATGAAGAAAGAACAAAATTCAAGTTTACCTTTTTTTGATGTTCTTGTTAATCGTGAAAATAATTTGATCAAGACTTCTGTGTACAGAAGTGTAACCATATATATATAAACAACTCTGAAACAACTATTTTGTAAAATGTGTACCAAATATCGTAAAAACAAAAATTATATGTTAATATAATATTTTCCTTTTAATTGTTATTTAGATTATTAGCTTTTGCTATTCCATAAACATTATTATTACAAAAGCAAGATCTTATTATATTTCTATAGAACCGAGTCACAACCTTATGCATGGACAAGGAATCTTTAGATAAGGAGATTGGTAATATTAAAAAAATTATCTTAAGCAGAATGGTTGTACATTAAAGTTGATAACTGACGCAGTTATGAAATGTCAAAATAAAGCTAACCCAGTCCAAGGGACATAACAGCCAACTGCCTTGCTCGTAACTATCCCATATATAAAAGGCAGATCAAAATGATCAGACGAAGAGCAAGAAACTACAATATCTAAAGAGCCTTTAAGTCTGGGGAGACTTTAAGAAGCCTATTAACTAAAACCAAGCCCAATAACACAAATGACAAACATAATTGTGTCTATCAAATTACTTGTGAATTGGAGAAATGAAGAGACCCCTTCATATAAGAATTAAAAAACATTGAAACCACAATGTCAACATTAAGTATGACTAAGCAACGACCATAGATTCCAATGGTCAGAAGCTAAAATACTTAATAATGAACAGCGCTGGAAGAAAAGCAAATTTAAAGGACTGGTATTCATCGAACATAACGAAGAATTCTTTATATCTCTCGCACACGAACATTTGTCGCTTTGCCGCCCAACTTTCACGCATCATTGCACGTGACTCTGCTCTATATGCTCGTAGTTTTAGACTAAGTTCTTATGTTATACTTGATAAAGATCGGAGATAGATCGCTGATCAAAACATTTTGAATAATTTATATTAAATGCAATGCAAGCCTGATAAGTGTATTTTCTTCATAATTATTGTTAAATATCCTCTAGAATATTAGAGGAACATTTTGAGGGTTCATTCTCTATTAATCATTGCCCACTAGGTAATATTGTGCTTCTGAATCTCAAACATTTTAAATGTCAGCATTCAATTTTTAAGATTTGGCATATTGAAATGTTTTGTTATTTAAATGTGTTATATTCCAAAATATATAATTGTTTTTTATTTTTGTCATTAAATCTATATTTTCCATTAATACATTTTTTGTTAAATTAACATGACTACAATACTTGTGCAATTCAACTATATGTCATTTGTACAATTCAAAAACATAATAGAAAACTTTACCAATCATGTCTTTTTTTTTTAAGAGAGAAATTAGAATTTTTTTCATTACTATTAAAATAAAATAAAAATTGTAGGGTCAACCCTCCCAAAGTTTTTTATGTTGAGTAGTGAAGAATGAAGGGTTGAATTCTGACAAAAACTGTTAAGAATTTTGTTGAATTAAGTGATTCAGTTATTTTAAATAGTAAAAAAATTAAAGCTTTGATTATCACAAATATAACTATAGGATACTTATTTAAGATTTGATTTATTTTTTCCGGCTTGTCTTAGAAATAATATATATTATTAATATAGAATTTAATGATATAAGATTGCACTTATTAATAAGAAAAACTATTTAAATTTAAGTCATGATGAGAAGTAAGTATATTATTAGAACATTTATATTATCTACAATCTTAACATTAAATAAGTATGTGGCACCTCATATCATTTTCTTACTACATTTGTTGACTAATATTTTTCATGATTAGCTATTCTCGCAAGTAAACTTATGCATGTTTTAAAAATATTTTTAAGTATAACTTAAACAATATTTTTATTAGACATATGTGCCTTTAGAGAAGCACAAGTTTAGCATAGGTATATTGTTCATATCATTATTTATGAATAAGTATAACATTTGAACTTATAAGCTATAGAATTTTGTAGGTGTAATACATAAAATTTTAGTTTACAGAATAATAATGTATGTTATCTCACTATTTGAAAAATTCACTTTTTAAAAAACACTTTTTATTAAAATAAAATAAAACAATATGTTCACAACTTTGAAAATCAAATGGACATTAATTATTGTTACAACTTAAAAGAATAATATTATACTGTCTTTAATAAAATCTACATAGTCTATTTATATTAAAAATCTTGCTGAGGTACGTGGGAAACCGGCAAGCATCCGCTGGCTTCCATGGAGACTGCTGACGGTGTTCGAGCGTACTGTCGCAATTCTTGGAAACTGCTGATGTTGGTTTCTGTGAATGACGCAACTGTGTGATAATATGTGGCGACATTCTGGAGGCACGTGGAAGGTCATGGGAAACGGATATAACAGCTCCCCCTTTTAGTGAAAAGTTGGTGCTTTGCAGCTACTTTTAGGACTGAAGTTCAAATGCTTCTTCCTCTTCTTGTGTATTTTCTGGATGGATGCTAGTTCGCCTTTTTGGTATTAGTCTTCTCAACTGGTATGGGGCAAAGCGCTTCGGACTAGGCCTGGGAGGTGATGGAGGATCCTGACTACCAGTTATGGACAGTTTCAGTGGCTTCTTACGTCTACACTTACAGAGGATGTAGAGGATTGCCATTCCAACGACCATTGATATTGTGAGTATCGTAAACCAATGGATATGTTTGGTTATGAAGGGTTCTTTCATCAACTTGTCTAGCTCTTCTGAGTATTGGTCTAGGCGGTGTTGAGCAACGTTCAGGTCATCGGCATTGATGTTGCTGAGCTTCAAGGGTTTGAGCTTTGGGATTTGAGACTGTTCTGGGAACTGTTTGCAGCATTCGAAAGGAATCTGAACAGGATGGCTTTTATAGGTTACATTTTTATATTCCTCCACAAGGTACTTGGAATGAATTCTTGTGCTTCCAATAAAAGCGTTACAGTTTGGTTGTAACTTAAGAAGGGAGTTCGTCTTCAGGATCTGGGTTTCTATATTCCTGGTTCCACATTTTACGGTTACAGGAAGTGGCTCGGAAACTGAGATAAGCCAGTAGTTCGTGGAGATCTCTTGGACGTGGTAATCGGTGACTAGCAATATCGATGTTTGACAGGTTTTCGGTAGTATGTTCTGCTGCCTGAGTAGCTGTGCTTCGCAGATAGCATCGCTGTCGATTGGATATTGCAGAAGGTCTGAACAGATCTTAGTGTGCGTCTCGAGTGGCTTGCAGCTGGAGGTGTCTTGTGGTAGTACATATAGTAAGGCGTCGTCATCTCGCGCAATGTATTTTTTTGTTGTTGGTATTATGTGAAAAAGACCTGTTCGATTGTCCATAATAGGAATAGGAAAAATTCGATACAAAGTGTATGATTCTGGTTCAGTTAGAGGAATTTTAAGAACGAACACAATCCTATTATCGGACTGGTATGATTCTAATTCAATTAAGTCAATATAATTGGAAATATTTGATGAATATATAGGGAGAGGAAGATTATTTTTTGATAGAGAACGCGATATCCCTTGGAGAGAAGTGATCAAATCTCCTGGAGCTATTATAGAACTATGAAGAATTTTCAAACGAGCGAATGTGATGGCATTTATAATATCGTTTAAAGAATCTTCTAGAAAAACATAACTTTCCATTAAAGCTTCGCAAAGATTTAGAGTTTTAATTTGCCCTTCGTAAAACGCTAAGTCATCAGATATGTTCATGATAGCGCTCTGTATAATATCTATGTCTTGGTTGAAGGTTTCTTCATCAATTTGAATCTTTTGAATGGTGGAATTGAAGTTTTTAATTACAGATGAAGTTACCGATATTTGATTTTTAAGTAAGCTTTCAAGTTCGCGTTCATCTCGCGTGATTTTGTTTATACATGCATTGTAATATTCGCCATCGGCTGAATCTAAATTGCCTGTGATAGATTTAAAAATACTACCAATGCCGTTTATTAATCCGCGTTTGTTCCTATAAGATAACTTTTTTGTATCTGCCATGATTTCTCTATATTTTTGATTAACTGCGTTTGAAATTTGGGTTAATAAGCTCAAATGTGTTTTAATTTCTATTTTAAAAGATACAGTTCTAGGGGATGGGTCATTCAACACGTCACTGAGTGTAGTAAGTAATTTGTCGTTGTTTTGTATAGTTTCTTTAAGGGGTTGTAAATCTTTGTATACGAGTAACGTCCACTTATCGTTAGTAATTTTGACAAAATTTTCCTCATGGTAAAATAGTCCAACGGTATTGTTGATTGGTGTGAAGAAGTATTGGGAGAAGACGGCTGGAATAAGCCAAAGGGGTCTGAAAAAAAAATAGACTAGTCATAGTATGTCTTTAGCCTATCAAAATTTATTTTGGAAATTTGGTTTGTAGAAAGGTTTTTAAGTTTAGCTGAAGTTTGGTAAAGTTCGATAATTTGAAAGGGGCCATTGAATTTATTTTCACTTTTGTCTTTAATTTGCGATTCTTTGACATATACTTTGTCACCAATTTTATAATCGGGTTGTTTATCGGAGTCTGATTTGTCGAATCTGATTTTTGATTTTTCCTTTTGGGCGTTTGTTCTAGCTCGTGCGATTTTGTAATATGTTTCCATTTTATTATTTAGATTTCGGATGTATTTGGAGATAAGTTGTTCTTGATTATATAAGGTTTCTGGGGGTCGGCTAGACGGTTTTGGTTTCTGTGAATGACGCAACTGTGTGATAATATGTGGCGACATTCTGGAGGCACGTGGAAGGTCATGGGAAACGGATATAACATGTATAATACGGTTACTTAATGATTTTTTAATCAAACATTAATTTTATATTTTTTTATAGTTGTTTTTGTGTATTAGGCATGACACTTGTTTTAGTTCTAGGTGTCAAACGGGATTCTCCACTTGCACGCTTTTTGAGACTGAATACCATTAAAGCTTGGGAAATGACAAGTCGGCCAGCTAATTCAAAAAAATTTGGAATTAAAGAAAACTATTTTCTGCAGTCAAATAGAAAAAAAGGTAACTAAGAATTCAAGATAAGCTAACAAATAATGGGTAGTGGTATATGTGGAAGGTTACAATGCTAAACTTGTATTTTTACAGTGGGAGAGGGCTCATTACAGTGACAGTGTCTAGGTCCCATTGTATAGGCGAATATTTTGCCCTGGGGACACCCATTAAGAGATGATAGGCCCGTATTTCCCCAGACTGATTTGGTATGATTGATGACACAGCAGGACATTCACAAAGTACATGTGAAACTATCCCATCTTCCTGGTTACAACCTTTACAAAGATAAGTGTCACTAGGCTTAGTGGCGGCTCGTGGGTAAAAACATAGGGGAAGTGCTAGAGAAAAGTAGGACAGACAAGGTCTAATGGACACAACATGCAAAACTTTTTTTGCAAATATCCACTGTTACACAGCCACTTAAATTCAGAAAACCAAGAATTTTTGAAATGAATATTGTAGGATTTACTAGAATTTGTAATGTCTTTTTTAGCACTGATTGTCAGTACACTTGTTTGTCGACCCGTAATCAAAAGGTTCTTTTTGTCATCTTCTTTCCAACGGGACAATGGAGTTTCTAATAAAGACAGGCGATAAAATACTGAATAAAGCGCGATCGCCGCGATCTACGCTAGCTACAATACGAACGTAAGCGTTAAACTGCGGCTCTTCCCTAGAGGCGCGGTCTTCGTACATGCGATATTCTCGTTGCCATAGCAACGCATTATTTTTAGGCATTGTTTTGTTTCTCGCTGGAAGATTTTTACCGAACTCGCACGTGGCTCTCCCGTTGTTGGATAGACACAAACCAGGTTGCTGCCGGTGCGGTGGACGCATTATGGGTTTTTTTAATACGTGCAAGTATATTATTTCGTTTTGTGTTTGCTTCTAGGTTTCTAACGAGCGGCCAGCGGCAATACTAGGAATACATTAAATTTAATATTGCATTTATTGATAATTTTTAATGAAATGAATTAGATTTAATATTGAAAATTAGTATATTGTATTGATTTTAAAAGTGTGTTACAAAATAATTTGCCAGGTTTTTTTGGAGAAGAGGCACTACCCCTACTTCCTCCGAATAGCCGCCACTGACTAGGTTTCATAATTCCTTTAGTCAGAATTCCTGCAGCCAATTAAAAATTTATCTTCGACGACAAGAAGGTTTCTAGGTCCTCCACTTCACATATCAGCGGTGGGCTGGAAGTATCTTGTTTAAATTAGCAAATATTTACACTCGTACAGAATTGTCAACTAACTCTGGCATATTCATAAACCAAAATCTTAATATGATTGAGAATTACAAAATAAAAAACTATACTTTCAGGATTTCCAATCAAAAAAACTCTCATAAAAGAACATAACTATTTAACATAGATAAACCGATTAGAAGGGTATCATTTATGCAAATTTTTGACAAAAAATAGGTGTAATATTTATCAGTGCAAAAAGGGCAGTATTGACTTAAAAATTTTAAAAGTAAAGGAAGATGAAAACATTTGAAATGCATTTTAGTTCTCTATTCAACCCTACTTCGTTTTTGAAAATTCATTTAATGGTTTTGTTTTTCATTCTGAAGATAAGGACATCACTCATCTGAAACTTTTAAAAATGTTCTTAATGTCCTGATTTAAAGTTCTCATGACCAGAATCCTGCTTCTAGTATTGGATATATAGTGTAGTACACTGTGGTCAAATCCCATATAAAATACATGGAGAAAACAGGATGGCACAAAATAAGTTTTTTTCTTTATATACAAGGCATAAACGTCCACCCTGTTTATCGGAAACAAAGCGTTTTCGGAACCTATGTTCATATAAAAATGTTTTCTTATTTTAGGAAGTACTATACTAAACGTTAAAAAAACTTATTTTTATGTCATCCTGCTTTTTCTATGTATTTTATATGAGATACGGTCAAAGTTTAACACTTTGTTTAACAAAACTTAGTCGCAGGATTGAGTTGTGGTCAGATTTTAATCAGGATATTGAGAGCTACAACATGCTTAAATAAGGATAGTAAAATATGTAATAAAATTTCATTTCTCAAAATGTAGAATGATGAGTAAAATTTAACTTCGTACCATTAAAAACCCCGAAAGCCATATGAAACGCGATATTAACAGGCAAACTTGTTTTTAGTTTTTCCAAAAACAGACCCGTCGGTATAGTTTACGTAGTAGGGGCGAGTAGTAAATTTTGCTTTATAGTTTCTATTATGTGTTTTTCGGTAAGTTGTTGAATTTTAAAATGTTTTTTTTTAGGAATTTTTGATGTCTTCTACGGGGCTGGAGGTGGTAAGTATTTTCAGGATGGTTTGGTAAGTTGCACTTTTTTTTTAAATGTTCAATTTTTGTTCGGTTTGGAAATTTTTTTTGTTTTTTTTTTAATAATTAGTTGTAGTTTGACAATATGAAAATTATTTAAAAAACTAAACTGTATTGAAATTTTCTTTAATAATAATAATAATAATAGAAATAAATAAAATTAGTTAAATTAGAAACTTTCAAGTATAGGTATAAAATTTTGAAATTAAAAGCAAAACATAAAATATAATATAAAATCTCAGTAATGTTGAAGAAAAGGAATTGTTTCGCATAAAAAAGAGGTAGATGAAATTAAATGCCATAAAATATTTATGTTAAGTTATATAATAGTGATTTTTTTTGGGTTGTTTTTATAGGGGCCTGTTAGTACATTTTTTCTAGCGGGACGGGCCTAGGTGTGGTTTAAAGTGACCAAGTTTTTTGTTAAGTGGTCTCTTTTTATAAAGTTCATTTTAGATGCTTTGTCTCTTTGCCTCCTAGGGGTTTTAAGATAATGCTTATTCAGAATGTTAGCTAAATTACTGTGTTTTTAAGCATTATTACTTTTTAAGAATTTTTAGGGCTGGTAAGTATTGTAGGTAAGTAGTGCAGGTAAGTAGTTTTTGAAAATTAAATTATTTAATTCGTTATTTAATGCCAATTATATTGAAAAAGGTGAGAGATAAGAAAAAAATGTTCGAATTGATAAAGGTAGAGAAAAAGTAGTAAACAATAAAAAAAGGAAAATAAAATATCTGACTGCTATTCGGTAAATTAAATTACTTTTTTTTGACGATTTTTCGGCATAATATGTAAATTTTAAATTTGAATTTTTATGCTAATTTAACTTTAATTAAATCGAAAACGGAAGAAGATAAAAAAATATAGTTATATTGAAAGAGTTAGTGAAGAAATTAGTAATGTAAATTAGGTTTCGGTATATACAGTCTAATTTTTTCGGTCTAATATAGAGGAAAATTTAAAAAAAATTGGGAAAATGAATTTTTTTCAGTTCGGCTTTCAATAAAAGGGGAAAAACTATTTTTTTTACTACTGCTTTTTTTATATCTTCGGAAAATGATGACTTTCCGGCATAATATGTAAATTTAAAATTTAAATTTTCGTGCCTCGATTAAATCGAAAATGTACTACTACAAACGATTGTGAAGAAATTAGTGATAAAAATTAAGTTTCGATGTATATAGGGTATCTAATATAGAAAATTTTTTTTAAAAAATTGGGAAAATGAATTTTCTGACTTCGTTATTCGATAAAAAGGAAAACATAAAAAAAAATTATCCTTGCACTTTTTTTCGTATCTCTTTGGGAAATGCCGATTTTCCCGCAATAATATCTAAATGTCGCATTTGAATTTTCATGGTAGTTTAACCTCAATTAAATGGCAAACGGAATAAAAAAAATAGTTAGGTAAAGTTAGAGAAATAGTACTACTACAATTATTTGTAAAGAAATTAGTAATAAAAATTAAGTTTCGATATATACAGGGTATCTAATATAGAGGAAAATTTTAAAAAATATTGGGAAAATGAATTTCGCTGTTCGATAAAAGGGAAAAAACAAAAGTTTTTTATTCTTGCACTTTTTTTCATATCTCTTCAAAAAATGTCGATTTTGTACCTTTTGTAATTAATGTCTGTAAAAATTGAATTGTCATCGTTATTTCAGATCAATTATATCCAAGACGGTAACAGATAAAAGAAAAGTTTATATTAAAAAAAGTAAACAAGAAGTAGTATTACAAGTATTTTTAATGATATACGCGTAAAAAGTTACGTTTCAAAAAATATAATTTGTGTCTGGAAGCCACTGATTTTCTAACGTCATCTCTAATTCATAGGAGTCCTGAAATTTCAGTATATCCTATGGGAATACAATCTAGGGACAGTTTACAAGCATCCAAGTATTCATAGGTATCAATAGGTATCTTCCAAGTGGGTTTTTTGGATAGATAAAAGATAATTACGAATTATATATTCGGAAACTATTTATTATCGCGTATTAATATCATTCATAGATATCGGCGAAAGGGTGAAACTGTGGCGCTAATGACCAATGACCTGTAGTCGCATGTTTCAATCTTTAGTATTCCTAGGCGAATTAACAAATGGCAGTTGGCACTTGGCAGTATAGAATCAGGTGACTTAGAGCTTGCACGTGTTCATTTGAGTTTGCAAATTTGAGGGTTTCTAATCAAAGTAAAAAGTGGTTGTGTATATTATCAGATAAGTTATTGTTTATTTATTAGCTGATATATGTGCAAATATACGTGTGAAAATACGGATTAGATTTTAATAGTACCTGTTGGTAAATTGGGTAAATTGAAGTAGAGTCCACACGGGTTGTTTTTGTGGTAAATAAAGGGACGTTCGTTGTCCCTTTTACTTTACCATAAATTATTTATGATTTAATTAACAATAAATTGCATATTGTTGTTGAATTTGTTGCTATTAGTGTATAATTAGGAAGCTTTTGTTCTGTTTCGCGGTGAAGTATACGTGATTGTTTCTGTGTACTGAGAGGTAAGTGGAAAGTTTTGTTTTTGTTTATTTACTTAGAGGTATATTGTAGATTAGATTTAGTGTCAATACATATTGGTAGTAGTTTTTTAGTATTTTTGGGTTTTTTAGGTGAATTTTTGTCTGGATACCTATTAGTGCTGCATAAGTAACGTTTCATTTGTTTTGTGTTTAAATATACGTATGTGTGCTGGGAGGTAGGTTTAGATTTTGTTGTATTATTTGAATATAGCTATTTCTTTGAGCTGACCAGTGCAGGAGTATTTTTTTTACAGGTCATATATAGTATGTATATAATATTACATATTGGTATTAGGTGTTTTTCAGGATTGCTTAGTGTTTTCTTTCGACAGTGTTTGTTTGCTTATTTGTTTAGCAATATCGAGTGTTTATAAACACTGAATTGTTGGTATTTTGTCAGCGTAAAATTTATAAAATTTTTTGTTGCATGCACCAATAATTTTCAGTTTTCAGTTGTATAGTTTTTTTTCCAGATGTTTTTTGTTATATTATATAGTAAATAATAAACGTTTATAAATAAAAATAGATTATTAAAAAACATTTTTTTTTGGGCGATAGTAAATCGGTTTGTGATTTTTTTTGCTAAATTCACTGCGTTTCAAATAGTCAAACGATTTAGTATTTTTTTTAAAGTTAATTTTTTGCGGACACCAGCAAATTGTTCTTATTTTTGAGTGGATATAAATTTTTTTTTTGTTAAATTCCCGTCGTTTTAAATAGTCAATCGACTTAGTTTTTTAAATTTAATTTTTTTGCGGACACCAGTAAATTGTTATTTTTGAGTGGATATAAGAAATTTTTGTACGGTTATTTTTGATATATAATTTATAATAAGCGGTTATAAGGATAAATTGAAACTTTAAAACTAATTTTTTTCGGCAATAGTAACGACTCTTATTGTGAACACCAATAAATTTTTCTTTTTTGAGTTGATTTAAGACATTTTTGTAAGTTTTTTTTTTAGATATATAATTAATAATAACAAGTTACAAGGATAAATTGAAACTTAAAAATAATTTTTTTTACAATAGTAAATTGGTTTATGATTTTTTTTTGCAAACACCAGTACATTTTTTTTTCAATGGATTTAAGAAATTTTCGTAAGGTTTTTTTAGATATATAATTAATAGTAACAAGTTATAAAGATAAATTGAAACATTAAAAACAAATATTTTTTGGACAATAGTAAATTGGTTTCTGAATTTTTTTTGCTAAATGTGGGTCGTTTTAAATAGTCAAACTACTTGGTATTTTTTTTAAGTTCATTTTTTGCAGACACCAGTAATTTTTTTTTAGTAGATTTAAGAAATTTTCGTAAGGTTTTTTTAGATATATAATTAATGATAACAAGTTATAAGGATAAATTGAAACTTTAAAAAAATTGTTTTTGGGCAATAGTAAATTTGTTGTTAAAAGTTTTTGTTTATTTTTGATCGGTTATAGATAATCTATTTGGGTTTTTTCTTCTCGGACATTAGTAAATTCATTTAAATTTTTGATAAATTGTATAGTTTTCTTATAGGTTATTTTTCATATACAGCAGGAATTTATATAAATAGAAATTCTTAAATTACTTTTTTGCGGACAATAATAAATTGGTCGGTTTTTTTTTGTGGGTTATTTTGCCGGACGACAGTAAATTCGTTTAGATGTTGGTTTGTTTTTTGTGTTGAATAGTGATGGTGCATGGTGTTGAAATTAAGTAAGTGTTTTTTTAAATGGAGGTATCAATGACGATCGGTGGAGATCATTTGAAGTCGGAAACGATTTGTTCGGTCGTTTCGTGAAAATATCGGGCGACGGTAATTGTCTATTTAGAGCAATAAGTGCGAAATTGTTTTTAACGCAAGAACAGCATGTCAAGATACGGAAATCTGCCGTGATGGCGGTTAGTGCTATGTGGGACTTTTATCAAGCCATGGGTTATTATGCGAGTACGGAAAATTACAAAACAATAATGAGTCGTCATAGGGAATGGGGTATATCCATGGAAATAATGGCCCTAGCGACAGTCTACTATAGGAGGATAATAGTGATCGAGAACGGACTGATGATGCCCGATCAGGGCAATATGGAGGACGTAGATCCCGTTATATTAAGATATTGCAGAGTGTATGGTTTGTACATAGAAACTGTGAGACCATTGGAAGATAATCGTTAGGATGTAGAAAGAACAGGAAAGATGACGGCGATGACGATGACGAATGTAATACCATCGGTATGTGCGGAAATGGAAAAAGAACGGAAACAAATGGAGGAAAAAATTGTTAAGAGACGGCAAAAAGAAATGAAAAGAAAGAAAATGGGAGAAATAGAATAGAGTATGAAGAGAGTAGGAAAAGAGCGACAAGTAAGGAAGTAGAACGGAAGAAGCAGCAACAACGACGCCGACAACAACAACAAGAAGATATATATGAAAGAGAAGGAAAAAATGAAAAGACTGTTGAATGAGAAGAAGGGACAGAAAAAACTGACAACCGAGAAACCAGATCAAGTTATGGATGTTGATGAGCAAAAGAGGAAAATATTAGCCGAGAAGGTAAGTTTAGTTGTCAGATTGAAAAGATTGGAAGATACAGACAGCAGCAGCGACCTTAGCCCCCAAAAAAGCGAGGGTAGCGAAAGATCTGGTGGTATAACTGGAAAAGATGGTGTTAAAAGAAACAGGAGATCAAAGACAACAAATGAAGAAATAAAAAGAAATAGAGAATATTGTTGGAAAATATGACAATTAATGGAAAAGAAAACAAAAATTTGGTCGTCAGGCTCAATAGGATAGAACACGACGACAAGGGAATGCGGCAAGAAAAAAAATTGGTCGTGTACTTGGAGAAAATTATTTTAGAGGACCAAGACATTAGACCGTCTCCCGCTTTTCAGGTAACGAGAGAAATAGGAACGCAGCAGCAGGGCGAGGAAGAAAACGTGAATAATTCATGGACGACGATAGCTGCTGAACAAGCTAGAAGAGCTACAGTTAATTTTGCGGCAAGACTGAGGCCATGGAAACCATTACCGAAGACAGACGAAAACAAGCCAAATTGGAATATAATCGGCAACAAGATCACCATTGTTCTCGTGCGGGAGGAGTTTGTATTGAAAAATTATTTGTTTTTGATTTGAACATAGCTCTTTCCTGAAGGATTTCCCCATCAGGGATGCCATGTTCTACTGTGGGCGGAGTTTGATTTGAAAAATTTTTTATGTTTTCGAATTTATTCGATTTTACTCGAAAGTTGGGCGGAGCTACAGTCTTCTTACCACGTTTTTCCCCTGCGGGGACACTGAGCTCCATTTCTTCCATGGAAAACAAGGAATACAAACTTCCTTCCCTTTGTCCTGTAGTTTGTTTTTTGTTAACTGTCCTGTCGCCGCCTTCGCATATAGAAAGGAGGTCGACTTCCGATTTCCCACCCAGACTCTGACGGTCAGGAGAGAAATCCAACTCAAATAACGAATAAGTTTTTCTGTTCTTTTGTTGTCTAAGTTCCAACGAACTGTCAGCATATATCGTATGCAGAGAATCGCGCTCGCGGCTACTATCGAGCAACAAGGTTTCATCTGGTTTGTTTTGTTTATTTAATTCAACTTCAGATTTAAATTTATTATTTATAAAAGATGTATTGTGTTGATACTCTCTTTTTCGGGGTACCTCCATGGAGATGTCCTCCATGTAGGATGCTCCGGCAAAAGTATCCACTAAATATGTCCTATATGAGTTGTCATGATTGTCTATATATTCAGGGGCATTGAAAGGCAAGCTTGGTAAGCTTGCCGGGCACCCACCACTCACCCGGGGAATTTTTGAATGTTCGTTCCCCTCGCCAGGAAAGAGATTGAGCGCAGGCTCAAGAAGGGGGACGGTGTTGCTGGGCGAATGGAGTTCTGATCTACCACCCTTGGGAACTACACCAGAAGTAGGAGTAGCCATTGGTAGTCAGTTATAAAAAGTTTGTTTAAAGATTTCAAAGTTCGGACCTGCCGAACAAACAAATTAGGGAGCAACGGGAGTCAGTCGGGGGAAAGTCACTTAAAACTAAAGTAACGTCACCCGAGTGGAGTCCTATCCCTAAGTCTAAATCTAGTTTTAATTACAAAAAATCGTATGGATTTTATTTACTTAAGGTAACCTGTCAATATGGCCGTAGCCGTGTGTAGGCTTTTCCAAGTCCTTACACCACTAAATATTTCACCTTTCGAACTCAAGTCGAAACGTTTAAGAAAGCACTACGCCCTGTCACTATAAGTGTTCGTGGAGATACTTTGTCTCTTTAAGTTTATTGTTTATTATTTATATTTGTTCAATGTTGAGATTTTTTCAAAGTTCGCTCAACAGTATTTGTCCATACAAATAGTAATTGACCACAATTACTAAACTGTCTTTTTGCTCACTTATCAAAATCGATAGAGTCAAAATAGATAACAACAAATCTCTCGTATTTGTTATTGTTTATATTAATCAAAATAACACTGTGACTGCTCAGTAAAATCCTTTAGTTACAACTTTAGTATCAAATTACAATAATACTTAACCTAGTCGAACTAACTAAGTGAATATCTTTTTATGTACACTAAAATTTAGTTTATTTATTATTATTAATAATGTCAAAATCAGTAAAATCTTAGTCTTATTTAATAAGTTGGCAAAGCTATTTAAAAATTAAAAATCAAAAAGATATTTTCAAAAATAAAAATTAAAATCAAAACTCAAAAAGATATTCTTTTCAAGCTTGCCAAGAGTCCCTATCTAATAGTCCACTCGGGTCACGCCGCTTGGGATATTAGACGCGAAAATGTTGTAATATTTAAGTATTTAAAAATAAAAATTATTAAAAAAAATTAATATTTTGTTAAAGTTAAAGTTTATGATACCTTATATAATATATACAAAATTCACGAATATATATATATCAAAATCAAATTTTGTCAAAATCAAGAGCACGGTTTTTGCTAAGTGTTCCTTAGAATAAACAATCCTCTACACTTAAGAGAGATTGAGAACTTCAGGAACTGACGTGCTATGTCTCTGGAGGGATCGTTAAGTTTTAAAAGAGATCGGATTCACCAAGCGTACTTAATGCTAGGATCCTATCTTACCTAATACAAGATCAAGTAAATTGTTATTTACAATTTGTTTAAACAATTAAGTTTAATTACAAGAGAATATCAAAATCAGGTTTGTCACAATCAGTAAGTTTACAAAAATATGATTCGCCCAATTAAGGGTAGATCATAAAATACAAATCAAATAAAATATACAATGTTACAAGATAGTAAAAGCTTGCAGTCAAAAATCGGTAATTTAAAAAATTTACGAGTTATAAAAATGTTTTTTAAAAAAAAAATCAGTGAGCAATTCGTTAAAATTTAGAGTGAACAGCAAATTCAAATTTTCCCAAAATAAGCAAAGGTAAACAGGTCTGCGTTTTGAAAAAATGAGTGATAAATTATGCCAAAAGATACAGAATTTAACTTTACACTTGAACACAAGTTAGGCTAAGGTTCGAGCAAAGAAAGGAAACTTGATCTGGAGAAAAACTGAGCTTGGAGAACGCTTAGAGGAGAAGGAGACCAGAGGCAAAGCAACTTACAACTTTTTCCTCGCGCAATTTATACAGCCAGTTATGTTTCTTCCAGATGCCTCCTACTAGGCCATAAATCAAGAGAACCAGATTTAAGACCCGAGGACGATCTTCACAATCAGAGCTCTACTAAGAACCTTAGTGCAATGGAACTTTTCGAGACTAAGATCCGGCGCAATCCAACGTTGGGAACAAAGTGCAAGGTTCCTCTAGTAGGCTTCGGCTGTTTCACTCAGAATGATAAAAAGAAACGCACTAATAACACTGCTTCCGACGCTTAGGAGGGTATATGAAAAATAGCTATTACACTCACGAATTTGACACGTATTACTTGTCGTTAGGAGAAGATCGAATGCTTTCGAAACAAAAATCTGTCCATATTTATATTAATCGAAGTTTGACGTCACGGCGACACCCTTTTGCACGCTCTGGACCAATCCTGTGGATTGTGGGCGGAGTCCCGTGAACGAAACTGGTGTATTTTCTGTTCACTTTCGAACAAGATTTTCTACTGAAAACATCTCCCGGGAAACTTTGAAGTCCCGTGGGATCCGTATTTTTGAGAATTTTCTTGGTCTGGGATTTTTCCCTAGAATAGTGTTACTTTATATGTATTCTGGCCAAGTTTCAGATTTTTATTATAACTTTTTTCCTTTTGAAAATAAAAAATTCGTATAGCTATAAGACTTTGTTAAACGATAGTTCTTTATGTAATAATTAATCCTGTGAAAAATCAGATTTTTTCTATTAGTCGTTTTATAGATATTGGACATTTTCACCAGGTCCTGGTGCATAACTTCCAACGTCGATTTCATGGTTTTCTGGTAGTTTTTTCTTAAAGTGTTTTATTATATAAAACTCTTCTTTTTGTAAGGGCTTTCATCCTGTGAAGGTCCCAAGTTGATACCTTTATTTTGGTTTTTTGTTTACTCAAAATTTTGGCTAAGTCCAAAAAAGTGAAAAATTTTGCTCGCAAAAATTTTCCTATTTTCTTGAAAATTTGATATGTTGTAGTTTAATTTATTTGAAAACTTTTTCGTCTAGTGACTTTTTGTCGTCCGACGTCGCGTTTAGGCGCTACGGACGTGGCGTCCTTTTCCAGGCGTGGCATCTGCGACGCCTATCTTCTTTTGTTCATAGTTCTGTTAATTCTTGATATATCTTCTTCAAATTTGGATACAAGGTAGCCCTAAGGGGTCTCTTTCGATTAGTCCTTACGGCACTTGTCTATCTGGTTTAGAAAAAATTTTATTAAAGATTGAAATTGAAAAATTGAAATTTAACGAACTCGAATTTTTGAATTTTTTCCTTTAATGCTAATTTTCTCTGTTATTTCTGAACGGATTTTAATCATTCTTTTACTGAAATGTAGGGTTTGATTAGGCCTTTTTGGAGATGTAAAAAGTTTTGTGAAATAATTAGTTTTTAGATTTTGAGAAATTTTTAACGTTGAATTTTAGGTAGAAATAATAATGTTTTTGTAAAGATTTTTATATGAGCGTGAAGCGCATATACTAGAGATTATTTTTACAAAGTTTCATTATGAAATTTTGATTAGAACTATTTTTAATTAATTAATTTACTTATAGAATTTCTAGAATCGAACAGACCAATCCGATTGCAGCGTGGGTAAATCTTATTGGCTGGAAGACTTGAATGCTTTAATCCTATTGGATGGAATGTTTCTATCGAATTTTCTAGATTAGGTGTGGTTACGTAGATTATTCGACTTGGTTCGATGCTCTAGAAGACGAGTTCTAGGCCGATTTCCAATGTCTAATGCATGTAAATGTATATGGAATTCCTTTTTCTATATTTTGGCCTAATTTTACTTGTTGATTTTATTTAAATTTGGCAAAAAATGTGATATTACGACACCATGTGCTATATGAACGCGTGGAATTTCAACGGTGATGTGGATTAAGTGTGCAAATGTAATTGATTGTTAAATTGTCGTGCTTCAGGTATAAATTATCATTTTTGAATTTGCAAATTAGGAAACGTAACTTTGCTCAACCTTTTGATTTTAAAATACTTGCTTTCACATTTTTCTTTGATTTGCTCAAATATTTTGACTTTGTAAAACTTAATTTTTCTGATAACTATTATTAAAAAATTGTGACTTTAATTATTGGTGATTTTATAATTACTGATTTTGACTGTAATATTTTTGTATTTATCTAGCGACATTTTTACTCTATTTTTGGACTTGTATTTTTGTGATCTGCCCTTGATTGGGCGAATCACATTTTTGCTAATTTTGACTGATTACACCCTATTGGATTTTCTCTAACTTACATTATTTAAACATTTATTTGTTGTAAAGTTAACTGATTTTTGTATTGCTAGAATAGGGTTTAGTTTTAAGTACGCTTGGTGGATCCGTTCTCCTAAGCTTAAACTATTCCTCCAGACAACTTAGCACGTCAGTTTCCGAAGTTCTCAAGCTCTCCAGTGAGGAGGATTGTTTATTCTAGGAAACACTTAAAACAACCGTGCTTTTATTATTACATATATTTCATTGTTTATTGATTGATATATATTTTGGCATATTTTATTCGCTGTCAGAAACATGTAAATTTTTTGCTAAACTTAAGATTTTATATTTTTAAACATTTTTCGCGTTTTAATATCCCAAGCGGCGTGACCCGGGTGGATTAGTAGAAAGGGCGACATGCTTGAATTTCTCAGAATATCTTTTTTAACTTTTGGATTTTTCAATTATTTAGCTATTTTTTCTAATTTTTATTCAGAATTACTCATTTTTACATATTTTAATAATTACTTATTTTTAATCCATATTTACGTATTTTTGAATATCAGGAAAAAGGTATTCGTTTTAGTTAGTTCGATTTAGGATAAGTTAATCTTTATATATTGATTATAAGTTGTTTACGTAACAAAAGACTCAACTATTTGCCGTCACAAGTGATTTGTTAATTCTTGGTTGAGCAAAAAACTATTGTGTTTGGCAGTGGACTTGTTTTAGAGGACAAAAACTGTTGAGCCAGACTTTTAAAAATTTTAAACTTTAAAACTTTAAAGTACTATAAGTACTAGTACTGAACATGTATGTATGGACTTGCTTGCACACGGCTAAAAGCCATAGAAAAAAAGAGTTTATAAGTAAAAAATTTTTAAGATTTTGTAACTTGTATCTTAGGCTAAGAAGTAGGTATCCACCCGGTAAGGTTTCTTAGTCTTAAGATCGACTTCACCCCGACAGACTGTCCGTTGCTCATTAATTTGTTTTGTTCGGTTTATCCGAACTTTGTTAATTAAAATTAAATTTTTCCACACTGTCTACCATGGCCACGTCAACGTCCGAGGTGGTTCCCACAGTAGGTACGACAGTTATCTCAAAGCCCAGCAGCACTGTCCCCCTTTCTGAGCAAAAGCTCACACTATTGTTTGGCGAGGGGAACAAACATTCTAAGGTTCCTCGGGTGAGTGGAGGGTGCCCGACAAGATTATCAGCTTGTCGTAAAAAGTCCCTGAACACTACATGAGACACGACAAATCTTACCGTAGATATAAGCATGACACCTCCGGTGTTACTGACATGGAGGTACGTGGAGCTAGGGGACAATCCAGTACTATATACTTCATCAAATAGTAAACTTAAATCTAAAAATTTAAATGTGACTTTTTGCATATGATGAAATTGAAATACTAGAGAAAAATTGTTGCTCGATAACGTTCGCCTACAGCGCGAACCTCTGCAAACGATATTTAATGATAGTTCTTTAGAATTTCGCAAGTCAAGAAGAGACCTTCAGTCTCCGATATCTTTGATTAATCTCGATTTTTCTTTCCCAGAAATTGATCAGAATTCGGGAAGGGAAGTTGACCTTGCCTCCATCTGTGATGGGGACATGAACTCTGAAAAGACCCGCAGCTCCGGGCTTATGAATTTTCCTCTTCCAAATTTTGCTACAGGACATGATTTAAAAATGTTTTCCCAATTAAATCAAGCCAAACGAGAACATGGCATCTCTGGTGGGGAAACTTATTTAGGTAATTATGTGTTCAACGACAGTAAAAATATTTTTTTGGGAGAAAAGTATTATAAACGAGAACAATTTAGTGTTAATACATATTGATAGTAGGTTTTTTTTTAGTATTTTTGGGTTATTTAGGTGAATTTTCGTCTGAATACCTATTAGTGTTGTATAAGTAACGTTTGATTTGTTTTGTATTTAAATATACGTATGTGTGCTGGAAGGTAGGTATAGATTTTGTTGTATTATTTGAATATAGTTATTTCTTTGAGCTGACCAGTGCCGGACTTTTTTTACACGTCATATTGTCGTAATATCACATTTTTTGCCAAATTTAAATAAAATTCACAAGTAAAATTAGGCCAAAATATAGAAAAATGAATTCCATATACATTTACATGCATTAGACATTGGAAATCGGCCTAGAACTCGTCTTCTAGAGCATCGAACCAATTCGAATAATCTACGTAACCACACCTAATCCAGAAAATTCGATAGAAACATTCCATCCAATAGGATTAAAGCATTCAAGTCTTCCAACCAATAAGATTTACCCACGCTGCAATCGGATTGGTCTGTTCGATTCTAGAAATTCTATAAGTAAATTAATTAATTAAAAATAGTTCTAATCAAAATTTCATAATGAAACTTTGTACAAACAATCTCTAGTATATGCGCTTCACGCTCCTATAAAAATCTTTACAAAAACATTATTATTTCTACCTAAAATTCAACGTTAAAAATTTCTCAAAATCTAAAAACTAATTATTTCAAAAAACTTTTTACATCCCCAAAAAGGCCTAATCAAATCCTACATTTCAGTAAAAGAATGATTAAAATCCGTTGAGAAACAACAGAGAAAATTAGCATTAAAGGAAAAAATTCAAAAATTCGAGTTCGTTAAATTTCAATTTTTCAATTTCAATCTTTAATAAAATTTTTTCTAAAACAGATAGACAAGTGCCGTAAGGACTAATCGAAAGAGACCCCTTAGGGCTACCTTGTATCAAAATTTGAAGAAGATATATCAAGAATTAACAGAACTATGAATAAAAGAAGATAGGCGTCGCAGATGCCACGCCTGGAAAAGGACGCCACGTCCGTAGCGCCTAAACGCGACGTCGGACGTCAAAAAGTCACTAGACGAAAAAGTTTTCAAATGAATTAAACTACAACATATCAAATTTTCAAGAAAATAGGAAAATTTTTGCGAATAAAATTTTTCACTTTTTTGGACTTAGCCAAAATTTTGAGTAAACAAAAAACCAAATTAAAGGTATCAACTTGGGACCTTCACAGGATGAAAGCCCATATAAAAAGAAGAGTTTTATATAATAAAACATTTTAAGAAAAAACTACCAGAAAACCATGAAATCGACGTTGGAAGTTATGCACCAGGACCTGGTGAAAATGTCCAATATCTAGAAAACGACTAATAGAAAAAATCTGATTTTTGGAGAAAAGAAAAAAGTTATAATAAAAATCTGAAACTTGGCCAGAATACGTATAAAGTAATACTATTCTAGGGAAAAATCCCAAACCAAGAAAATTCTCAAAAATACAGATCCCACGGGACTTTAAAGTTTCCAGGGAGATGTTTCCTCAAGAAAATCTTGTTCGAAAGTGAACAGAAAATGCACCAGTTTCGTTCACGGGACTCCGCCCACAATCCATAGGATTGGTCCAGAGCGTGCAAAAGGGTGTCGCCGTGACGTCAAACTTCGATTAATATAAATATAGACAGATTTTTGTTTCGAAAGAATTCGATCTTCTCCTAACGACAAGTAATACGTGTCAAATTCGTGAGTGTAATAGCTATTTTTCATATACCCTCCTAAGCGTCGGAAGCAGTGTTATTAGTGCGTTTCTTTTTGTCATTCTGAGTGATACAACCGAAGCCTACTAGAGGAACCTTGCACTTTGTTCCCAACGTTGGATTGCGCCGGATCTTAGCTTCGAAAAGTTCCATTGCACTAAGGTTCTTAGTAGAGCTCTGATTGTGAAGATCGTCCTCGGGTCTTAAATCTGGTTCTCTTGATTTATGGCCTAGTAGGAGGCATCTGGAAGAAACATAACTGGCTGTATAAATTGCGCGAGGAAAAAGTTGTAAGTTGCTTTTCCTCTGGTCTCCTTCTCCTCTAAGTGTTCTCCAAGCTCAGTTTTTCTCCAGATCAAGTTTCCATTCTTTGCTCAAAACCTTAGCCTAACTTGTGTTCAAGTGTTAAAGTTAAAACTCTGTAACTTCTGGCATAAAATTATCACCCATTTTTCAAAACGTAAACCTGTTTACCTTTGCTTATTTTGGGAAAATTTGAATTTGCTGTTCACTCTAAATTTTAACGAATTGCTCACAATTTTTTTTAACATTTTTATAACTCGTGAATTTTTTAAATTACCGATTTTTGACTGCAAACTTTTACTATCTTGTAACATTGTATATTTTATTTGATTTGTATTTTATGATCTACCCTTAATTGGGCGAATCATATTTTTGTAAACTTACTGATTGTGGCAAACCTGATTTTGATATTCTCTTGTACTTAAACTTAATTGTTTAAACAAATTGCAAATAATAATTTACTTGATCTTGTATTAGGTAAGATAGGATCCTAGCATTAAGTACGCTTGGTGAATCCGATCTCTTTTAAAATTTAACGATCCCTCCAGAGACAAAGCACGTCAGTTCCTGAAGTTCTCAATCTCTCTTAAGTGTAGAGGATTGTTTATTCTAAGGAACACTTAGCAAAAACCGTGCTCTTGATTTTGACAAAATTTGATTTTGATATATATATATATTCGTGATTTTTGTATATATTATATGAGGTATCATAAACTTTAACTTTAGCAAAATATTAATTTTAATTTTTATTTTTAAATAATTAAATATTACAACATTTTCGCGTCTAATATCCCAAGCGGCGTGGCCCGAGTGGACTATTAGATAGGGACTCTTGGCAAGCTTGAAAAGAATATCTTTTTGAGTTTTGATTTTAATTTTTATTTTGAAAATATCATTTTGATTTTTAATTTTTTAAATAGCTTTGCCAACTTATTAAATAAGACTAAGATTTTACTGATTTTGACATTATTAATAATAATAAATAAACTAAATTTTAGTGTACATAAAAAGATATTCACTTAGTTAGTTCGACTAGGTTAAGTATTATTGTAATTTGATACTAAAGTTGTAATTAAAAGATTTTACTGAGCAGTCACAGTGTTATTTTGATTAATATAAACAATAACAAATACGAGAGATTTGTTGTTATCTATTTTGACTCTATCGATTTTGATAAGTGAGCAAAAAGACAGTTTAGTAATTGTGGTCAATTACTATTTGTATGGACAAATACTGTTGAGCGAACTTTGAAAAAATCTCAACGTTGAATAATCATAAACAATAAACTTAAAGAGACAAAGTATCTCCACGAACACTTATAGTGACAGTGCGTAGTGCTTTCTTAAACGTTTCGACTTGAGTTCGAAAGGTGAAATATTTAGTGGTGTAAGGACTTGGAAAAGCCTACACACGGCTACGGCCATATTGACAGGTTAAATTAAGTAAATAAAATCCATACGATTTTTTGTAATCAAACCTAGATCTAGACTTAGGGATAGGACTCCACTCGGGTGACGTTACTTTAGTTTTAAGTGACTTTCCCCCCGACTGACTCCCGTTGCTCCCTTATTTGTTTGTTCGGCAGGTCCGAACTTTGAAATTTTTAAACAAACTTTTTATAACTGACTACCAATGGCTACTCCTACTTCTGGTGTAGTTCCCAAGGGTGGTAGCTCAGAAGTCCATTCGCCCAGCAACACCGTCCCCCTTCTTGAGCCTATGCTCAATCTCTTTCCTGGCGAGGGGAACGAACATTCAAAAATTCCCCGGGTGAGTGGTGGGTGCCCGGCAAGCTTACCAAGCTTGCCTTTCAATGCCCCTGAATACATAGACAATCACGACAACTCATATAGGACATATTTAGTAGATACATTTGCCGGAGCATCCTACATGGAGGACATCTCCATGGAGGTACCCCGAAAAAGAGAGTATCAACACAATACATCTTTCATAAATAATAAATTTAGATCTGAAGTTGAATTAAATAAACAAAACAAACCAGATGAAACCCTGTTGCTCGATAGTAGCCGCGAGCGCGAATCTCTGCATACAATTTATGCTGACAGTTCGTTGGAACTTAGACAACAAAATAACAGAAAAACTTATTCGTTGTTTGAGTTGGATTTCTCTCCTGACCGTCAGAGTCTGGGTGGGAAATCAGAAGTCGACCTCCTTTCTATATGCGAAGGCGGCGACAGGACAATTAACAAAAAACAAACTACAGGACAAAGGGAAGGAAGTTTGTATTCCTTGTTTTCAATGGAAGAAATGGAGCTCAGTGTCCCCGCAGGGGAAAAACGTGGTAAGAAGACTGTAGCTCCGCCCAACTTTCGAGCAAATTCGAATAAAATCGAACACCCACAAGAACATGGCATTCTGTATGGGGAAACCCTTCAGGATCGTCCGTGTTCCCGGAAAAACATAAAAAATTTTTCAAATCAAACTCCGCCCATACTAGAACAATATATACGTAGGTATATGTATATATATATAATATTACGTATTTGATTTGGGTGTTTTTCAGGATTGATTAGTGCTTTCTTTCGGCAGTGTTTGTTTGGTAAATTATTTGTTTAGCAATATCGAGTATTTATAAACACTCAATTGTTGTTAAATTTTGTTGTTGCCTTTACCAATAATTTAAATTTAAATAAAAGTTTTCAGTTGTACAGTTATTTTTTCGGGTGTTTTTAATTCATATTATATTGTAAATAATAAAAGTTTATAAGTATAGATTATTAAAAATTTTTTTTTTGGGCACCAGTAAATTAGTTTGTTCATTTTTTTTGCTAAATTAGGGCCGTTTTAAATCGTCAAAGGACTTGGTTTTTTTTTTAAATTAACTTTTTTGCGGACACCGGTAAATTATTTTTAGTTTCGAGTGGATATAAGAAATTTGAGAAAGTTATTTTTTTCGATATATAATTAATAATAATAATAAGTGATCAGGATAAATTGAAATTTTAAAACAAATTCAGTATTGTAGTGGTATCAGTAAATTGGTTAGTAAATTTTTTTTGTTGTCGAATTCAAGTTGTTTTAAATAGTTAAAGGATTTGATTTTTTTAAATTTTATTTTTTGCGGACAACAGTAAATTGTTCTAATTTTTGAGTGGATTTAAGAAATTTTAGTAAGTTTTTTTGGATATATAATTAATAATAAGTTTTAAATAGTGGACGGATTTGCTTTTTTTTAAGTTAATTTTTTTGCGGACAACAGTAAATTGTTATAGTTTTTGAGTGGATTTAAAAAGTTTTCTTAAGTTTTTTTCGGATATTTAATTAATAATAACAAGTTTTAAGGGTAAATTGAAACTTTGGGAAAACATTTTTTTGGGCAATAATAAATTGGTTTGTATTTTTTTTTTTGCTAAATTCTGGTTATTTTAAATAGTCAAAGAACTTTGGTTTTTTTTAAGTTTATTTTTTTGCGGACATCAGTAAATTTATTTTTTGTGTGGATATAAGAAATTTTTTTTGGATATATATAACCAATAATAATAAATTACCAGGGTACATTGAAACTTATAAAAATTTTTTTTGGGCAATAGTAAATTTGTTGTTAAAAGTTTTCGTTTATTTTTGATCGCTTATAAATAATCTTTTTTGTGGTTTTCAAAGGTTTTTTCCTTCTCGGACGTAAGTAAATTTATCTAAATTTTCGATATATTAGGATTTTTTTAGGCACGATAATAAATTGGTCGTTTTTTTTGTTATTTGGCCGGACGATAGTAAATTCGTTTAGATTTTGGTTTGTTTTTAGTGTTGGTGCGTGGAGGTGAAATTGTTTTTTTCTTTTGTGTTTATTAGTGTAAAGTGGAGATGGCGAAGAATTTATATAGAGGTAGCAACGACGATCGGTGGCGATAATTTGACGTCGGAAAAAATTTGTATTTGCGACGGTAATTGCTTATTTAGAGCTATTGGTGCGAAGTTATTTTTAACGCAAGAACTGCACGGCGAGATACAGAAATCTTCCTTGATGGCGGTTAGTGCTATGTGGCAGTTTTATCAAGCCATGAGAGACTATATGAGTGTGGAAGATTACCAAAGGATCATGAGTCTTATTAGGGAATGGGGCACGTCCATGGAGCTAATGGCCCTAGCGACGGTCTACCATAGGAGGATGGTAGTGACCGAAAACGGAAGGATGAGGCTCGATCAGGGCAATATACATGACGTAGATCCCGTTATATTGAGATATAGAGAAGGGAACCGTTATGATTTGTATGTAGAAACCATGAGACCCTTGAAAGATGATCGTCAGGATGTGGAAAGAATAGGAACGACGACGAGTAATGTGATAGCATCGGTATGTGCGGAAATGGAAAAAGAAAGGACACAAATGGAAGAAAAGAAATGGAAGCCAGAAAAATGTTGGAGGAAAAAATCGTTAAGAGACTGCAAAAAGAAGAAGAAATAAAAAAAAAGGAAATGGAAGAAATAGAACAGAGTATCAAGAGAGTAGAAAAAGAACGACGACGAAAAGAACAAGCGAAGGAAGTAGAACGGAAAAAACAGCGGCAACGGCGACAACAACAAGAAGACTATATGAAAAAGAAGGACAAAAATGAAAATACTGCTCAACGAGAAAAAAGAACAGACAAAACTGACAACCGAGAAACTAGATCACGTTATGGACGTGGAAGAGCAAAAAAGGAAAATATTAACCGAGAAGGTCAGTTCAGTGGTCAGATTAAAGAGATTGGAAGATAAGAGCAGAAGCAAGAGCAGCGACCTTCCCCCTCCAAGAAAGCAAAGATGGAGAAAGAGCTGGTGGTACGATTGGAAAAGATAATAATAGAAAAAAACAGAGGATTAAAGACGACGACAATTGGAGAAAGAAAAAGAAGTAAAAAAAATGTTGAAACACATGACGATTAATGGGAAAGAAAATACAAATTTGGTCGTGTAATTGGAGAGAATGAACTTAAAGGATCAAAACATTAGACCATCGTCTCCCAATTCCCAAGTAACGACACAAGTAGAAACGCAGCAGCAGCAGGATGACGAGGACGAAGAAGTCAATAGTTCATGGACGACGATAGCTGCTGAACAAGCTAGAAGAGCTACCATTAATGTCGCGGCGAGACTGAGGCTATGGAAACCATTACCGAAGACTGACGAGAACAAACCAAATTGGACTATAATAGGCAACAAGGTTACCATGTATTATATGAACTCGTGAAATTTCGACGGCGACGTGGATTACGAGAAAATAAAAATACACGAACTTTCTAGGACTAGATGGACATGCGAACATTCTGGGGCGTGCTTTTAGAGAACCGAGCTGGCTTACAAGAGCGGCAGAACCGAACTGTGCTGTAAGTCGGGGAAATTGGTTCTATCCGACGAAGGAACGTTCAAAAAACCAGCCGAGGCGGAAAGTCTGCGACTATACGAAGACCGACGAGATAGGACGAATAATTTCAAAAAATACATAACCATAATAGTATTTTTGCTATGGCTCATCCGAGGGGTTCTTACGGCGGACTCGAATTCGAATGTAATCCACGAGATGGCACAGCGACGGCGGTCAATAGGCAGGTAAGGTTCATGGCGGACACACATAGGGCTGGAGAGAACGAATTTAACGAGGCTCACCTCTATTTCCTTGACATGACCAAAGACGTGTTGAAACTAGAAAAGGATTTTCGACGATGGCCGAACGATTAGAAGAGGAGATGATGAGGAGAATGGAAGTATACCCGCGCGGCAACAACCGGATGATAAGATGTTTCAAATATGCCGGAGAAATTTACGAAGAAGAAAAGGCCAGAGCCGAACGAGAGAACCGCTGCATCAGAGAGGGGGTGTTGTGTGTTAATCAGAGGAGTAAAGAAGACGCGGGAAGCAGCTGTCACCGAAGCAGGCCCTGAAGAAACGCGGCAGTCGAGTCGAATATGAAGTACCCGGTAAACAAGACGGTAGCGGGTGTTTACTTGGGTGAAAGACCCCCCTGTTACTACGACGTGGAGTTCGTTCCGAAACCGGTAGACGACGGGCAACAGGTGCCGTACAGAGAAGTAGCAGTGGTGCGAAGTACGCTCGACTTGATGCTCTATCCGCTGGTGCATCTACACGGGGAAACGACGTGGCCGCGAAAAGACGAGGATAAGGTCAATACGTTGCGAGAGTAGTACTACTACCGGCTACTTTCCGATCCGTCAGTGTTGGCGAGTAACCGAGACAAAGGATATTGGAGTGTCCTCGATAAAGTGTCTAAATTAAGACTGCAATACGTAGCGTACGCTGCAGTGAAAATCGAGTATAAAAACGTAAACTGGGCCGTGAGGAACCAGCGACAGCTCAGGACGGACTCTTACGTGAACCTAAGAGGATACCTGGAGAGGAGAGCTGAGGCGGCGTCAGCCGAAGAGGCTACGCCGATAGCTCAGAACCGGGACCGTTGCCGGAGATGCGCGTAGGAAGAGTGATAGTTTTGCCGCCGAGTATGCCGGGAACCAGACGATATTACCATAACGCATTCATGGACAGCATGGCGATCTATCGGAAAATGAGAAGAACGCCCACCTATTTGGTAACGTTCACCGCCAATTGACAGTGGCGAGAGGTGACCGAAGAACTGGAGAGGAGGGGCAAAACGAAAGCGGACGTCTACTACTTCCATGACGTGCTGTGCAGGGTATTCGATCAGAAGTTGGACTGCTTGATGAGAGATTTCCTGGAGAGGCAAATATTCGGCAAGGTTGAAGCTTACCTAGTAAGAATAGAGTTTCAAAAGAGGGGCGCGCCACACGCACATATCTTACTCTACATGGAGAAACAGGACATTTCGACGGCAGCCGAAGACGTGGTGATCTGGGCTCGATGGCCCGAAGAGAGCGATGGTATCGGATGGCGAAAAGTAAGAAAAATGGTGAGTAAACATATGATGCATAACAAGTGCGACATTGATATACCGAAAGAGGGTGCACCACCGTCGGGACCAATATTACAACAAGACGAAACGATCGTAGAAGAAACGGCACAACCAGGCATAGAAGAAGCCAAGAAGAACTCGACGACGAAGACGCGGCGAACGAAGAAGAAGAACAACAAAAGAAAAGAACGAGATGCCGGACGTTGGAAGACAAGTGTCGGTGGTGGTTTCCTCAGAGACTGCAAGAAAAACCGTATTGGTATTCGATAAACGCTTAGGCTACGGGCGACCAGAGGGAGTAGAAGTGTTCCACAGGGGACAAAACAGGATAGTCTCGAATCAATGGATAATATCGTATAATCCAACTCTTTTGGTGCGAATGGACTGTCACTTGAACGTGACCCTGTTCGTAGGGAACCCGATACAAGTCTGTCGGTACATAAACCAATACGTGAACAAGGGACCCGACATGGCCGACATCAGGAGCGTCGAGCTGGAAATCGGTCGCGAGAACACCGTGAGCTGGGACGAAGCCGCCGCCTTCATGAAGATGAGGTTCATCGGTCCACACCAGTCGATCTATAGAATATTGGGCAGAGGAAACTTTTTTTTACCAGCCACAAGGTTGTGGCGCTGCCGGTTCATCTGGAGAACGAAGAGCTGGAGATCTTTAACGAGGGACGGGAAGCGGAGGCGGTGGAACGGAGACGGTTCACCAAGTTAACGGCGTAGTTCCATCTGAACGACGCGGAAGCCACATAAGCCGCCGGCAGAGGAGTCAAGAAAGCCACGGTCCGATACTACGTGGACGTCGTGGACGCCTGGACCAAAGGAGGATGGGTGCCGAAGAAGATAACGAGACAGGCGGCTATCGGTAGAATAAATCCCGACTATCCCTCACCCGGCAACATGGAAAGGTACTTTCTGAGGATGATCCTTTTCAACAGACCAGATCTGAGATCTTTCGAAGATGCGAGGACCATACAGTCCGTGGCGTATCCCACATTCAAAGTCGCCTGCATAGCGCTGAAGCTAATAGAAGACGCAGAAACAGAAGCCGAAGGGGTGATGAGGTGGGTAGCGGAGAACATGGGCCCTCGACAATTACGGAACGTGTTCACACTAATGAAGAAAATTTCTACACCAAGATGCACCAGGTGCTGGCAATATGATCACTCCCAGAGACAGTGCACTGGGCCGGACCGCTCGAAATTATGTTTCGAGTTTGGTT